>CM076584.1:1210717598-1211025231 GCA_034641835.2 Pinus albicaulis
GATGGTGGTAAGAAGGATGCTGCTTTACATCTGGTTATATTTCACATGCATATTCGCAAGTTGAAGGTGGATTTTCCTGAAGATTGCTTGATGAAGATATTCCTGGTCACTCTGGAAGGTGAAGCCCAATCTTGGTATGAAAATTTTCCACCGGCCTGTATTTACTGTTTAAAGGATTTTCATGCCTTTTTCATTGAAAATATCAAACATCTTATCCATCATTAAATTTAGTTCATGACTGTTGCAAACATGCTTCTACCGTTATTGAAAGCCTTGAGAAATATTATGAAGATGATAATTTCATGGATGATGAGATCATGGAAGCCCTGTATGAAAATCCATTTCAGCAGCATAAAGACGATCATGAAAATTTGCAGCAGGATCAAGATTTTAGTGCGGTGGAAGATGAAGGAATTTTTCATCTTGACAGTCAACAGGAATTACATGAAATGGATCAGCAGTATGAGGAAAATCTGTATACTCCTTCACTTGAAATCAATGAAGACAATCACTGTTTGAGCAAAAGGAAACAAAAGGTATTATCTCCTCTATCTGAAGACGAGATAGATCAACTCTCGAACGGCCATGTTCCAGCTCAAGTTAACACAGATCTGCAGTGTGCACATGGCCAAGAAGGTGATGGTGGAACTTCTTCCTTTTCTGAAAAGGATGACAGTCCTGTAAGCAGCTTCATAGATCAGCAGGTTGAAGATGCCTATATGGCTGAAAGTGATAAAAGATAAAGTGTCGTTTCAGATCTGTCAATAGAAGAAGATAGCATGCAAGTAAGTCCAGTTCCAATTTCAGAATGTGATAATGTCAGGACATCTATTTCAGTTCTAGATTCGGATTGTGATGACCAAGAATACCTTGTGCTGAATCCCATGAAAGAGAACTCTGCTGTTGAAATCATCTGGAATGCAGAAGACACAGTTATGGATCCAAATGTTCTCAGTTCATTAGAACACAGCCTGCATGAGGAGGTAATTCAGTCAGTTTATGAACAGCAAGATGAGGTCTTCGTTCAAGTAAGTGAAAAAGTTTCTCTGGATGAATTTATGGTAGATGATAGAAATGTCATTTTTGCGCTTCAAGAATCATCTGGAGTTTCTTTTCTCTTGATTGATGAATGTAATGAGAATCTGGTTGTCATATCATATGAAGATGACTTACAATATATTCATCAGAACAGTCAGGAGTCCCTTTCAGATTCTTCTGATCAGAACATTCAGGATTGCCTTTCAGATTCTTTGTCATATGTCTCATGTTTTGAAATGTTTTTCCAAGAGGATATCTGCTCATCCATGTGTTGAGAATTCTTTGAAGACCAGGAACAAACTTTTACTGAAGAAAGATCAGAAGCAGGAGAAAAATACACCTTGTTTTTTCAGCAGGAGGTAAATCTTCATGTTTTTCAGGATCCAATGGCAGATTTGTTGCAGTTAGCAGAAAAGGTGATTATTGCAGTGTTCATTGATGAAGGAGATCATGGTCAATTATGTTTTTTGATGCCCAGTTACCAGTATTTATTGTTGACCAGCCAATCTGATCAGGAGAATCAATCAAGAAGAGATCTGCTTGATTGGTTACATTGGCATTTTGATATAGTCTGATGGTATATTGTCTTGTAAGAAACACAGGTGGTCATGTACTGCCACTTAGCTTTAAGTTTAGGCCTCGAGTTAGTCTGTCAGAGTCAAGTTTTTTCAAGTCATTTCAGTTTGCATCAAGTCAGTTTGAGTCGGATTTTCAGTCAATAAATCAGTTAACAGTCTTGAGTTGTTTTGTCAAAATAATGGACTCCATAGCCCAATGGATGTAGGCACTATCTGCTCTCCCAAATATTTGCTGTTCATGGCATCTCCACGGAGCCGGGGCCACCATCCCCATTGGAGCCAATGTTAGAGTCGGTCCTTACAGCCCTCCGTCAGAGATCATTTCGCTTTTTGCATATCATTTTTAGGTGTCTCGCTCACTTCACTTCGTTGCATTTCGCTAGGGGCATGCCATTGACTGACGAAAGGGTTTGGTCTTCTTGTATTCCCTCATGCTTGTACCTGCTGGGCTAATTAAAACTCCTCAAAATTCATCGAAGTTCAGTTCGCGTCATTCATGGTCATAAATGATTATTTTGGTCAACAAGAGTCTTTTAGTTTTAGAGTCTAGGGTTCAGTCCTTTGATATATTTAATAAATGCCCGCAGGCCATGAGGATGGTTTTTGAAGAGGTTCTTAGTTCAAATTTTCATCATCAAACACATTTGAGGACATTTCTTGTTCAAAACTCTATTTTGAATAAGAAATTGTCGAATTCATTTTTTGTAACAATCATGTATTTTTTCCACCATAAAAAATTTCAATGCAGCCTCTGGTCATTGCCGAAGTCCAAACGCCAACATCCCTGCAAAAAATAAATCATTTCATCAGTCCAAAATCAGAAAGTCAGTGTAAAAAGCCAAAAGACAGAAGTTCAATGAAATGATAAAGTGCGAAATGAAAAACATTACAAAGTGGGTTATGGAGGAAGTAAAAATTAAAACCAACTCTTGCAAGATATGTTCCAAGGCTATGTAAATCATTTTTGTCAAATTACATTCACAAGTTCTCATTGCAAAGTCGAATTGGGAGGTGGGAGAACAAATTTCAGTTTGCAAGGGCCGGGACTGTGTGTTATCATTGTGCGCAGCCCATGGGAGGAGGGCGCGGCACACCCATGCAGCGCGACGCGCAGAGCATTTTTTCATAGTGAAATCTTGCACTGGCGCGGTGCACTCACCAGGCGCGGCGCACAGAGCCTCTAAGCTGGATTATGCCACTACTACATCAAATTTTGAAAAACAAATCCAACTCTTTGCTACAGATGCCCTCGATGGAATAAATTCTACTGGAATTGTTCACAGGGACATTAAACCCCATAACATTATATTTTCTCAAGAGTCGTGCGCTTTCAAGATCATTGACCTTGGTGCTGCTGCGGGCTTACGAGTCGACACCAATTATGTTCCCAAGGAGTTTCTCTTGGATCCAAGATGGCATTCCCAACTTTGCGCAATGATAGTAGCCTTATCCAATTCAATCGCCAGCTTAAAAGGTGTGGATATGACATGGTTGCATGGAGAGAGGAAGTAGAACCACGGGCAAGTGCAGAGCTTCGTCATGGGTTTGACCTCTTAAATCTAGATGGTGGCAATGGTTGGGAGTTTCTGTTGTCTATGATGCGGTATAAGGGTCGACAACGGATAAGTGCCAAGGGTGCTTTGGCGCATCCCTACTTTAACAGACAAGGTCTATTAGCTCTGTCTTTTATGCAGACATTACGACTGCAGCTGATCATGGCTACTCAGCAGGACTACAATGAAGCTTTTCAGTGGGTAATCAAGCTTATGGAAAAATCTGGCACAAAGACTGGAGGTGGCTTCACAGAGGCTTAGCTACTGGAGGAGAGGATGGACGCCTTCACATCTTTAATGGCTTAGCTTGTAGGTTTTACTGGATCACCTAACGCCCATAGATCATTTTAGAGACTGAGATTTCCGCCCAGACTCATTTTTTTTTGGCTTTAACGACAAAATGATGGCTCTGCAAGCTACTTTAGCACGTGATCAAGTCTAATTCAGGTGGAAAATCAAGAATTACAGTTGGAGATGGCTGAACTTTGTTTGGTCAAATTTTAGTTTAAAAGCCATTTTTATTAGTTTTTATTCGAATGGCAAAGGTAAAAGGATAAAAATTAAAAGATCGAAAAGCCTAAATTTGAACGAAGATATCAACCATAGCAGAAAATTAGGATTGGAGGCCTATTTTCGTTTTCAGTTGCGTTTCAAAGGGTTCACGCTACAATTTTCGCTTTATTATTGGCATCAACGAACAAAGTGTAACGCTGCTTCAGAACAGATGATTGGCTCTTTGCTTTTATTTTTTTAATAGTGATTAAACAACGCCCTATTTTTATCAGTTTGTTATCACACCTTAGAAGGTATTTATTGTATTGTAAATCATTTTGTAAAAGGGGAGACAGTTCTAAAAGGTGTGGGAGGAAAAAAAAAACCAGCGCTATCACTGTACAGTTTTGACAGAGAAATAATTGAATGGTACAGCTCTGATTTATAAGATTCTTGTGGTGTGAAGTTTAGCATATGTTCTTCTTCTGTTTCATATGTAAACTCGTTATGTTTTATAGTTCATTCATAATCGTTTTCAGTTTGAATGCTTGAAAGTAAGAAAGGTAGAATTCAGTTATTGCTCTGCCTTGAGGAAGTGTTCAGACTTTGTGTGCCTTCTTCTATCTGAAAAGGATTCATTGGTTAATGCCCTTTTCAGTTTCTTAAACAGTCTTTTCATCCCATATTATTTCAAACTTGATTGCTAAAACCTCATGCCTATCTCGCCTTATGAAATAATCTGTGCCTTTGATTAAATCTCTCTGCTCATGCTGTTCCTTGGTCCCAGACAGCCCAGAAAACCCAACCTAAAAATCAAAATCAAACCTTCCTATCTATTTACTAGCCTAAAATCAGTATCTATTATAGGTCATCTCAGCCCCTTTGAAGACCTTTTGCCGAGATAGACCCGGAGAGAGCCCTCTCCTGTCCTTGTAGGGCTAGCTACGAGGCTAAGCTTGGTTTGATGTTGCCTTGAGTTTTTACCTTATTTTAGCCTAAGGTAGATTCGAGCGCTAACCAGATCTACCAATATAAGATCCTTGGTTTCATTGGTTGCTAAAATGGGATGGAATATCCATGAGATGGATAAAAAAACAACATTTCTAAATGGAACCATCGACAAATAAGTATGGCATTGAAAAACCTGAAAGCTTTGAAATAAATAGAAAAGACACTCATGTTTTTAGACTGAAGAAGGCCCTATATGGCTTGAAGCAAGCACCTAGGGTATGATATGAAAGAATGGATGCATACCTTTTGAGGATCGGGTGCGTCAAAATTACTGTTGATCCAAACCTCTACATCAAAGTTATTGATAATGAGCTAGTCATTACTCTACTATATGTGGATGATCTATTTATTACAGGTGTAGATAAAATGATACAAGAATGCAAGAATGTTAGGTCCCTATATTACTAGTGTAGTCTTGTATTGTTGTTAGTGTAGCCCCCTTATTGTTATTTTTGTACCCTTGTAGTCCACATATTGTTATTATTGTGCCCCATCAAAGTCCACTATTGTTATTGTTGTGCGCTTACATTATTATTGTTAGGTCGACTAGGATTATATTGTAACCCCTGGGAATCCTATATATAGAAAGGGCATTTTTTCATTTGCATCATCGAAGAATTGTTCATTTATGTAATTTAAAGGAGGTTTCCCCCTTGAAGTCGTTGATTTCTAATCGTTGATCTCTCTTTTCTTCTATTTTGTGAGTTTGTTTCATAACATTTAGTATCAGAGCTCTGGATTATAGGATTTCGTCGCTTGAAACAGGTCATCATGGAATTTTTTCTATAATAATTTTTATATGAAAGTTCAATAACTAAAAAAAAACCCATTTGAGCCGAAATCCAAAGGTACATTGTGTAAAAATTTCAGATCTTGGTTCATAATATTTTCGGAGATATGATCTATGGAATTCAGGGTTGTGGTGGGCTCCATAATTTCATCCCAAACAGGTGACCGAGGTCAAATCATCATAAATTTTGTTCCATTTATCAGATTGGAATTCTGTAAAAGAGGTCAAAATTGAATGAAATTTAGTTTCTTTTATATCAATTTTAGGGCCGAAGGTTGAAACTGTGACACGTGGAATGCCATACAATTTTGGTCTACTAAACCGACCCATAATTAGGTCATTGTGTGAGATCAGACATAACTTGGCCTTGAAGAATCCAAATTAGGCCTGACCCATGGCATTGGAAAGAAGACTTAGAGGGCTAATATAGGATTTAATTTCAAATATTGAAGATCCGAAATCACAGAGATAATTTAGGTTCAATATCAACCTCCTAAAAAGCAAGAAAAAAGTGTGTATTTGTTTTTTAAAATTGCATAACGTTTGTTTGAAAAAATGGTTTAAAGTGATTCCAAGGGAATATTGAAGCATATATATAAGTATTGGATTGTATAATGCCTCCGAAAAATAATTACACACCCATTAATCCATCATAATGATCTACTATGATGCATGAAGTGGAAGAAGTGCAACATGATATATCAAAATTATGAGACCAAGTGCAACAAATGTCGTTGTCGCAAAAAGTAACCCAGAATTAAATGGAAGCTAAAATGGATGGTTTGAAGAAAGGAATGGAATCTAAGATGAATGGCATGGAAGCTAATATGGATGAAATTGAAGCTAAGATGGATGGAATGGAAGCTAAGATCGATGGCATCAAAAAAAACTGAAAGGAAACATGAAATACATGAAGAATGATCTAAAAACAGACATGGAAGGTTTGAAAGAAGGTTTGACAAAGTTGCTATAAGAAAACTCATGGTGAGAAATTATTCCTAATGGTGAGAAGGTAGTAGAGAAAACTCATGATGAGAACAAATTAAACTTTAATCATGATTTCATAAACTCTAACGTTAGATTGAAGACCCATCATATTCCAAAAATCAATATGAGGAAGTTTGATGGCAAGGATCCCATAACATGGATACTATAGATGGAGAAACATTTTGATCTCCATAATGTGAAAAACACACAAAAGGTACATATTGAAAATTTGTATTTAGAACAAAATACATTTGTATGTTATCGATGGCTTTGATCTCATAAAATAATTTTCACTTGGTCAATTTTTCTAGAGGAAATGATAGCACATTATGAGGATACAAAGAGCAACATCTTCTTTAGCCAATTGATAAATATTAAACAAAATGGTTCAATGGTGGAGCACATTGAGGACTTCGAAAATTGAATATAAGGGTAAATAATATTTCAGAGGAACACAAGATTGATGTCTTCGTAGAGAATTTAAAGGATAACATCCAACATGAGGTTCGCATTTGAGAACCTGATTCATTGGAGAAGGCATTTAGGTTTGAAAGAAAAATTGAAAGTAAAATTATGGCGACAAGGAATCCTGCCACTCACATCTATAAATATGGAGATGTTTCTACTCCTAGACTTCCATAACCTACAACGTTGACACCACAACAATTGGAAGAAAAAAGAGCAAAAGGGCTTTGATACAGTTGTGATAGAAAATACACTAAAGGTCATAAGTTTTCCGAGAAGAAATTATTTTACATAGATTGTGAAGAGGAGGAAAAAAATGAACAAGAAACTTCAAAAGAATAGGATATACTCTAGGAACCAACACTAGAGAAAGAAAAAATGAATCCGACTAGATCTTGTAATGCATTGGCATGAGTTACCAGTCCTCAAACTGTCAAGATAGAAGCACATATCAAGAGGAAAAATGTAATAGCATTGATATATTCGAGTATTACCCATAATTTTATTCATTGTAAGGTAGCCAAGGAATTGAATTTCTCTATAAAGTGCCATAAAATCAAACTAACCATGGGGGAATATGCAATGACTATTCCATTAATTTCCATTCCAATGTGTGGTGCTGATGTTGTACTAGGAGTACAATGGTTACAATATTTGGGGATGATATCTTTTAATTTTCAAGAATTTTTCTTGATTTTTTTTTTCGGAAGGAAAGGATGTTGAATTATGAGGTATCGCAAGTAAGCTGAGAAATATAATAAGTTCTAATGTTATGAAAAATATTATGAATAAAGAACAACAAGGTATAATCGCACAATTATGCTCAGTGGAAGTTCCAACATCAAAATCATCTATTTCTCCATATCTCCAAAAAGTCTTGTACAATCATTCCAAGGTGTTTGAAACTCCCAAAGGAGTCCCACCTATTTGTGATCATGATCATGTTATTCATTTTATTCTAGGAAGTGTTCCTCCAAAAATCAGGCCTTAAAGATATATTTATGTCC
This sequence comes from Pinus albicaulis, assembly GCA_034641835.2. Lineage (NCBI taxonomy): Eukaryota > Viridiplantae > Streptophyta > Pinopsida > Pinales > Pinaceae > Pinus > Pinus albicaulis. Next base: position 1,210,725,520 of record CM076584.1, read on the forward strand.
AAAAGAGAGAAATTGAACGTATGATTACATAAATGCTAGAGGCTGGTATAATTGAACCTAGTCAAAGTTATTTCTCTACTCCAGTAGTATTGGTGCACAAGAAGTATGGATCGTGGTGCATATAGTTGGATTATAGGGAGTTCAATAAGGTCACTATTAAATATCAATTCACATTCCCGTGATTGATGAATTATTATATGAATTACATGGAGCAATTTATTTCAACAAGTTGGATCTCTGTTCAGGATATCATCAAATTAGAATGAATACTGAAGACATTTCTAAAATAGCATTTCGAACTCATGAGGGTCATTATGAATTTTTGGTCATGCCTTTTGGCCTTACCAATGCACCTTCTACATTTTAAGGGTTGATGAATTCCATTTTCAACCCCTTTCTTAGAAAATATTTGTTATTATTTTTTTATGATAAACTGATCTACAACAGGTCTTGGAAGGATCATGTTCAACATGTTGACACGGTGCTCAAACTATTGGAGGATAAAAAATTATATGAAAAAACCTCCAAATGTTTCTTTGGAGTACAAAATTTGGAATATCTAGGTCATATTGTATCTCAGGAGGGTGTTAAGGTAGACCCTAAAAAAATTAAAGCCATTAAGGAATGGAAAGTCCCCACAACCATAAATAAGTTGCGAGGATTTTTCGGGTTAATAGGGTATTATCGCAAGTTTGTTAATAATTATGGGAAAATAGCAGCACCTCTAACAACATTATTGAAGAAACATGCATTTTCATGCACTCTTAAAATTCCTTTGAACATCTTAAAGAGGCAATGTGCCAAGCATTGGTCTTAGCTACGCCATACTTCACAAAAAGATATATTGTGCAATGTGATGCCTTAGGAAATGGAATTGGTGTTGTTTTAATGCAAGAAGGAAGACCCATTACTTTTGAAATCCATCCAATCAAAGGAAAGTATTTACAGAAAGCTATTTATGGGAAAGAAATATTTTCAATACTACATGCACTAAAGAAATGGCAACATTACCTAATGCGAAGGAACTTAAAGGTAAAAATTGATCATGATATTTTTAAGTAATTTTTGGAACAAATATTATATTCAAAAGTGAAACAAAAATGGGTCAAAAATATGTTGAGTTATGACTTTGAAATCATCTACAAAAAATGGAAGCTAAATGTTGTTGCATATGCTGTTGAGATTCAACAAGAAGATCCTAGTGAAAATTAACACTAGGATGGAGCCTTAGGCCATTTTTAGGTGGATGTCTATCTATATATGCAAGAGAAAATTCTATTTATAGATGAGGTCTATTTATAGATGTATGTGAAAGTTCTATTTATAGATTGTTTGTCTATTTATAGATGCATGTCAACTATTATTATCCCTTAATATTAGTTGGAAAATAAACAATAATCTATTCTCAATGAGCACCTAGAAATAGTTAACTGAAGTGGAAAATCAGTTAGCTATAGGAAATTCGAGTTCAGAGGTTGGTTGGTGGGACATGCAAGTGGAATTAGTTGTAACTGAGTGATTCGAAGTTGTAACAAAGTTGGAAGTGTAGTTATGAGAGTTGTAAAGTAGTTTAACTCAGTTAAGTGAGTTAAACTTAGTTGTGCTAGTTGTAAATGAAGATACACTAGTGAGAGATCAGTGAATTACTTATTAATTAATTCACAATCAGTTGTCTCACATGCAATTGCAGATTTACTATTGTTAACTACATGCATGTCAAATCCAGTGGAGATCTAGTTGAGATGTAGGTGAAAGGGGAAGTTTGACTATCAGTTGTGACATTAGTGGGTGCACACATGCGACCACACACACATTAGATGTGCCAATGAGTATTTCACAGTCAAGGCAAGTAGTATTCCATTCATTCAGGGATTTCTATCAGCTAGGATTGGGTGGTGGAGGAAGGTTGTTTGGAGGCAGTAAATTGGCACATGAATTTTCCAATTTTTGTATGATAATGTGAGACGATTGTATATTGTACTGAGATCTCTTGGATTAGAGCTTTGTATGATATTTTTTCATGATCCATGATATATACATAATATATGATAGTGGGGTTTTTAGCTTTATGCTTTCCAGTAAAAAAAAACATTTGTGTTATGTGTGATTGATCTTTCTTCATGATATTGCTATTGGAGATTGTGTTTTAAATTCCACAAATATTTTGTAGAAGTGATTCGGTATTTAATAGTGGAATATAATTTTTATATCAGGAGAATCCAAGCAATACATATTTTTTATTAAAATTTCTACATGGTATCGAAGAACATGAGATTGCAATTTTGAAGCAGGAGCTGAGTTTGTTGGTGTAAAGCATTCGAATTTGCAGAAAGACTTTCTTGGTGCTATAGTTGAGTTAACATCAAAATGGATTTCAATGGCTTGCAGCTAGAGTATGCACTCGAGGGAAACTCGAACTATATTTCTTGGAAGTATAGGATGGATGAAATGCTCAAAGATAATGGCTTGAAGGAATTCATTGACAATGATGTTCCTAAGCCCACTTCGATAAATGATGCATTACTTGATGCATGGCAAAAGAAAGTGGTAAAGGCGAGGAGGATTATGTTGGAAGGTGTAAGAGACCACATTGTCTTAAGCCTTCATATGAAAGCCACACCATATGCTATGTGGAAGGCTTTGATGGATATTTTCCAAAGTAGCAGCGACCATAAGAAATTGGTGCTCAAAGATAAACTCAGGAAGATCAAGATGGAAAAGAGAGAAAAAATTCCAAAGTATCTCACGAATTTTGTCCAATGTTGGGATGAACTGGGGAGTGTGGGAATAGCTGTTGCTGATGATGATTTGGTGAGCTTGGCTCTCTTGGGACTTCCTAAGAGTTGGCACAGTTATGAAGACTCTCTCAACAAACGGAAAAAATTGTCGGATTGGGAATGACTGTGGTTGGATATGGTGCAGGAGGAGTTCAGGTGGAACACCAGAGATGGCTCTTCATCAAATCATGATGATGAAGGGATTTTTATTTAGCTACCAAGGAAAATAAGGGGAATGGGAGGAAATTCCATTCTAAATCTGAGTCTAAAGGAAAGAATCTGGATATTTCCAAGGTGAAGTGTTTTCATTGTCACGAACATCGGCATCTTGCTACTAACTGTCCGTAGAAGAAGAAGAACAAGAAGGTTGTTGGAGCTACAGCTGGTGAGGCCCTTGCCTCACAATTTGAACTTGATTTCTCCTTGATCCCATGAATGGTGTCAAGTGCATTAGGATTGGTGTGGTATTTGGATAGTGGCACTTCCTTCCACATGATGAGAGATAAGGATATTTTCAGTGACTTGGAGGAGAAATATCTCCAAATGCATATAGAGATGGGTGACGATGGACGATACAGTGAAACTGGAATTGGTACCATTTCCTTTCAGAGGGATTCAAGTAAACCATTTCAATTGAAAGATGTTATGCATGTTCCAGGTCTAAAGAAAAACTTGGTCTCAGTCGCAATGTTGGAGGACAGAGGCTATGACGTTGTTTTTAGCGATGGGAAATCCCTCCTATGACATAAAACAACAGTTCAAGCCAAGAGGATAAGGATTTGAGTAAAGAATCTCTACAAGATGTAGGTAGTTGGTTGCGCTCTCGTGATGGGCAAGGCGGAAAAAGTGGTGAGCCAGGACGAGGGTGAGTTATGGCACAAGCGATTGGGCCATCTTCATCATGGAGCCTTGAAAGTCATGCAACAAATATCTACTGGACTTCCAATGGGAACACTTGCTGAGTTAGATCAGTGCAAATATTCCACCATGGGGAAGTATGTAAAGTCCACCTTTCATGAAAAGGAGAACCGTGCTTCGGGGATCCTGGAGAGAGTTCACAAAGACGTGTGTGGACCATTTTGAGTTGCTTCAACAACAAAAAATAAGTACCATGTTATTTTTGTTGATGACTTCTCTTGTAAATGATGGATCTTATTCATGGAAAAGAAGGATCAAACATTCTCAAAGTTCTGTGAGTTTAAGACATTGGTGGAGAAAGAGTCGTGGAAGAAATTGAAGGCGCTGACGAGCGATAATGGTGGAGAATACATCTCTAATGAATTCAAAGAATTCTGCAGCAAATAAATAATTTGAAGAAACCCATAGCGCCTCATAACCCATAGAAAAATGGGGTTGCAGAGAGGAAGAACACAACGATCGTGGGTGCCAAATGAGCGATGTTTCATGATCAGGGCCTACCATTGAATTTGTGGGAGGAAGACTCCAACACTATAGTTTATGTGAAAAATAGTTTTCCTCATAGAGTACTTGGCATGAGTACACCTGAAGAAGCTTTCACTGGTAAGAAACTAGATATTTCACAGTTCAAGATTTTTGGCTCTTATGTTTATGTGCATGTGACCAAGAATGCTAGGACGAAGCTGGAGCTGACTGCTGAAGTTGGATATTTGTGGGGTACATAGAAACACCCCATAACTATCGTGTGTATTTTCCTAATAGTAATATGACTGTTATGCAGTGGGATATAAAATTCGATGAGGGGAAAGCCATGCGGTTGTCGCTTGAGAGAGAGCTAGACTTGCATGTAGAGGAGGAACTGTTGGTTCCCAAAGATGAGTCTCTAGATGTTGATCAGCCACAGGAGGATTTTCATGGAGTGGAGGAGTCCACTCACACAGAGCCACCCATCAGAACTGGAATAAGGTGTACCACAGAAGCTGATAGGTTGAGCCTTGATGCTGTGCAAAATGTAGGAGCCCCTACTTCACAGAAAAAAAAAGACAGTCTCCTAAAAAATTTACTAGATACATGGCTCTCATGAGAAAATGTATTGTGATTGAGCCACCTTCCTTTTAGGAAGCAGTGAAGGAGCCCACATGGTTAGATGCAATGGTGGAGGAGTATGACTCCATTGTCAAAAACAGTGCTTGGGAAATTGTTCCAAGGCCGGTTGATAACTCAGTGATAGGTTCGAGATGGATCTACAAGGTAAATCAAACTTCTAATGGGAATGTTGAGAAATACAAGGCCAAATTTGTGGCCTGAGGCTTCTCCAAGATCGAGGGGATTGATTATGAAGAAAACTTTGCAACTGTCGCAAGGTATTCTTCCATAAGGACCATCCTTTCTCTCTCATTGTAGATGGGTTGGCGCATTCATCAGATGGATGTGAAGACTGAAATTTATCAATGGGATCATTGAGGAAGAGGTGTACATAGAGAATCCTGAAGGATTTGAGATATTCAGCAGTGAGTCGCATGTGTGCCAACTCAAAAGAGAATTGTATGGGCTGAATCAAGCACCCCATGCTTGGTACACTTGGATAGAAAGCTATTGCACGGGACTGGGCTTCACCAAAAGTGAGACAGATGCAAACCTATACCAAATTATGGTGGAGGGTAATATTTTAATCATTTTTCTTTATGTTGATTATTTAATATTGACTGGTGATGAGCTGCTGATACACTCATGCAAAGAGGACCTTGCAAAGGAGTTCAAGATGAAGGATATGGGCCTCCTTTATTATTTCCTTATATTGGAAATATGACAGTGAGATGGTGAAATTTTTTTGTCTCAAGGAAAGTATGCAAGGGATATATTGGATAAGTTTCACATGGAGGGCTGGAAACCCATGGATACTCCTCTTCCAGGAAACTGGAGGAAATAGGTTGCTACTTCTAGAGAGGTAGTGGATTCTATTATCTATCGACAATTAGTGGGTTCACTAATGTATCTAGTGAACACGAGACTGTACATTTTCTATGTGGTTAACTAGCTAAGTCAAGCGATGGTTAAGCCTACCAAGCTCTTTTGGAAGGCAGGCAAGCATGTCCTAAGATACTTTAGGGGCACATCTGAGTATGGATTATGGTACAGACAGATAGATGAGGTGAAGTTTCATGGTTGCACGGATGCATATTGGGTAGGCAACCCATCAGACAGAAAGAGCACATCAGGGGGGATCTTTAACATTGGATCTACAGTTGTTTCTTGGTATAGGAGGAAGCAAAGATTTGTGGCACTCAATTCAGCAGAAGAAGAATACATGGCAGTGAGTCAAGCCTCCTGTGAGGCTATCTGGATGAGAAATATCTTGGTTGGTTTGTTTGGTTCTCATTTAGCTCTGATATTGATTCATTGTGATAATCAGAGTTGCATTAAAATATCGATTAATCCTATGTTTCGTGACAGATCTAAGCATAGAGATATATGGTATCATCATATCATAGATTGTATGTAGTGAAAGATCATGTTTCTTCAGTACATTCCTATGGAAGATCAAGATGCAAACATTTTGATGAAGGTGCTCACCAGGAGAAAATTCTAATACCATAGAGACAGTATCGGGGTGAAGGATAATCCCTTTCTTTTTGAGAGGGAGTGTTGACATTCAACAAGAAGATCCTAGTGAAAATTATGCACCTACACTAGGATGGAGCCTCAGACTATTTTTAGGTGGATGTCTATTTATAGATACATGAGAAAATTCTATTTATAGATGAGGTCTATTTATAGATGTATGTGCAAGTTGATTGCATGTCTATTTATAGATGCATGTTGACCATTATTATCCCTTAATATTATTTGGACAATAAACAATAATATATTCCCAATGAGCACTTCGAAATAGTTAACTGAAGTGGAAAATTAGTTAGCTATGGGAAACTCAAGTTTAGAGGTTGGTTGGTGGGACATGCAAGTGGACTTAGTTGTAACTGAGTGATTCGAAATTGTAACAGAGTTGGAAGTGTAGTTATGAGAGTTGTAAATTATTTTAACTCAGTTAAGTGAGTTAAACTCAGTTGTGCTAGTTGTAACTAAAGATACACTAGTGAGAGATTAGTGAATTAATTATTAATTAATTCATAATTAGTGGTCTCACATACAACTAAATATTTACTATTGTTAACTACATGCATGTCAAATCCAGTGGAGACCCAGTTGAGATGTAGGTGAAAGGGACAGTTTGACAAACAATTGTGACATTAGTGGGTGTAAAAATGCGACCAAACACACATTGGATGTACCCATGAGGATCGCGCAGTCAAGGAATGCATGATTCCATTCATTCAGGGATTTTTATCAGCTGGGATTGCGCAGTGGAGGCAGGCTATGTGGAGGCATTAAATTGGCACATGAACTTGCCAATTTTTGTATGAAAGTGTGAGACGATTGTATATTGTACTGAGAGATATTGGATTGGAGCTTTGTATGATATTTTTTCATGATCCATGATATATACATAATATATGATAGTGGGGTTTTTAGCTTTATGCTATCCCGATAAAAAAAAAAACATATGTGTTATGTGTGATTGATCTTTCTTCATGATATTGCTATTGGCGATTGTGTTTTAAATTCTGCAAATATTTTGTAGAAGCGATTGAGTATTTAATAGTGGCATATAATTTTTAAATCATGAGAATATAGGCAATACATATTTTGTATTAAAATTTCTACAGAGGCACTCTCAAGAAAGCATGAGGATGTGGAAGCATTGCTTTGTGCCATTTCTATTATCCAACCAAATTGCATAACGGAAGAAAGGGAGGAATGGAATAATGGAGAAAAAGTGTGGACACTCATTCAAAATTTGTAGCAAGATCCTGGTACATATGATACATTTAGTTGGAAAAATGATCCCTTATGGTACAAAGATTGCTTATATATTTTTAAGAATTCCCAACTAAAACAAAATATTTTTTTCGAATTGCACACCTCTCCCTTAGGTGACAACCTCCCAGTTCAAACAATATTTCTATAACTTGAAAAGGAAGGGAAAATCATATTCTAACTTGAAGAACTCACAAAAACAAGAACTTGAAACCTACGAAATCGATCAATTTCAGAGTATCTTATCAAGTGAAAGAACATACCGACTAAAGATTCCATGTGGGAGGATGAGAATTTTGTACAGAAGCTTCCAGAACTACTCAAGCGTTGAGGACAACACTTTTTTGAAGGAGAGGGGCATGTTAGGTCCCGATATTACTAGTGTACTCCCTTATTGTTTTTAGTGTAGCCCCCTTATTGCTATTGTTGTAGCCCTGTACTCCCCATATTGTTATTATTGTGCCCCATAAAATCCCACTATTGTTATTGTTGTGCCCTTACATTATTATTGTTAGGTCGGATAGGATTATATTGTAACCCCATGGACCCATATATATAGAAAGGATGTTTTTTCATTTGTATCATCAAATAATTGTTCATTTATGTAATTTAAATGAGGTTTCCCCCTTGAAGTGGTTGATTGCTAAGTCGTTGATCTATATTTTCTTATATTTTGTGAGTTGGTTTCATAACAAAGAAGATGTTGGCAGCCAAGTTTCATATGAAGGACCTGGGTGTGATGCATTATTACCTAGGTTTGGAAGTATGGAAGAAAACTGGGGAAATATATATGGGGCAAGGAAATTGTATAATCAAGTTGTTGCAAAAATATGGTATGATGGATTCCAAGCCCATGACTACTCCCATGATCACCAATCTCAAGAAGTTGAGAATCTCTGACTCATTTCTCATAGATCATAACATCTATCATAATTTGGTGGGTTCTATGATGTATTTGGTAAATACTAGACTAGAAATATGTTTTTCTATGAACATCCTTAGTCAATTTTAGTAGGAGCCTTGTCATGATCATTAGATAACTTCCAAGCATATATTAAGATATCTACATGGCACTGTACATCACTACTTGAAGTACAACAACAAGGAAGTCAAGTTGAAAGGCTTTGTAGATTATGATTGGGGTGGAAATGAGACTGACGAAAGAAGCACTAAAGGTGGAAGTTTTAGTTTGGGATCTACTATGATTTCATGGATGAGAAGAAAGCAAGATCTTGTTTCTTTGAGTAGCGATGAAGCAGAGTATGTGGTTGCATGTGAAGTACGAAAGGAGGTTGTACGGTTGAGGAAAATTCTATTAGATTTTTTTGTAAAGCCTCTAAGTCCTACTATGATAAATTGTGACAATCAAATTTGCATCAAGATGTCTAAAGATCATGTGTTCCATGCAAGGAAAAATCGTATCGACAATAAGTACCACTACATTAGAAACTTGGTGATGGATAGGATCGTGAAGCTACAATATGTCCTAACCGACGATCAGGTAGCTTATGTGTTAACAAATTCACTTCCTAATAATAATTTTGAATACCTTAGAAGCATGATTGGTTTAGTTGATATTATTGATTTTGTTGATGATAAATGTTTGGAAGATATTTTTTGAGGCATCATGTGTAATACATAATGCCTAGGAGGAAATCTGGTCGACATGTTGATGTCTAGTTCCCAAAGTAGGGAGGGTGGAATTGGTCATAAAGCTCTAACCTTGCATTACACACCTATTTCCCAGGGTTGATGGTTAGCAAGTAAGTCTAATGGTACCTAAAGTGGCTGAAAACTTTAGTACATCTTAGTCCCACCCAGATAGATTGTGCTGGTCAAGAATCTAGTCTGTGTCACCGTGTGTGGCTAAAATCTTCGTAGTTATTGTGCTTTGATATATTCCATGTAATTGTATATATATGTGTAAATTATAAGTACCTCCCTAGTTAAGAGGGATTTTTGAACAATGTAACTACGTTCGGTCTTCATAGTCATGTTTGAGTCATTATGAAACATATTTATTATTACAATGACTTATTAAAGAATGTGTTTCATGCTTGGGTCATTATTTTATAGGTTAAAGTCCCCATTGAGTAATTCTAGGTTTTATGTTGAATCATTAGAGTCATTTTCCATTTTATGAGACCCTTCTTGGGCTTTTGAATCATGCAAAAATAATTATTATTGAGTCAAATAAGTAAATTTTCACCTCCATACCAGGTCACCCCTTACCTGATGAAGTCAACCTTAATGAGGACAATTTGAACCACAAAATAGGCTATATATACAAGTGAATTTTGATCCATTTTCTCACAAACTCAATAAGTTCGATACACAAGAAAGGAAGTGCATAAAAATTGTGAAGTTCAAGGAGAAGAAAGAGAATTGCAAGAGAAGAACAAGTGGAATTTTTTGGGCTCTCTTTCTCATTCGTACGAAATTACTAGGTTGTTTTTGGGGTCGAAGATATATTCTTGGGGAGGTAGAATATCTACTACTAGATAGGAATAAGTTCTTTTGCTGTATAGGCTGAAGTTCTACTGTTGCATGGTCGAAGATCTAAATTGAAGTTGATGGAAGGAAGGGTTGAATTAGTGATTGGAGGAATTTTGTCTCTAGGTTGAAGAGTCTTGGATTATCTTGTCTTATCTTGTGAAAACTACTGAAGGAAGAGGGTTGATTTGGTTTTCCCCTATATAGGGGTTTTTCTTTGCTGAGTGCTTATATCTTGTGTTTCTTGTTCTTGTGATCTTCATACACACATAATCTAGTAATTTCTTGATAAAATATAATATAATAAATAAGTAAAAGAAGCCAACATAATTCACATGTAATTATAAAGAAAGAGGAAACGAAACCCTAATTATAATAGCTTTGAATTTTCAACATACCCCTCACCAATGCTCCAAGTGTTAGCTTGGCTCATCCTTCAATGCAGATCATAAATATCCAAAAACACACCCATCGGGATAGCCCAATCCAAATTCACCAGATTTTGGAGAGTGACTAGATTCCATTCTAAGGAAGAAGGGAGCCAATCATCATCATCAACCACTAAATCCTTATACCAACACCTATATTATCCAAAAAATTAGTTAATTTATTCCTTGAATGTCGAGTATGTTGAAAATAAACATACTCCAAATTAAAAAGTAAGCCCTTAATATTTTCCACAATCCCTTCTAATCCCCCGCTTTTAACTATCCTTCTTGGAGGTTATCCATTCAAAATTTTATGAGCACATTAAATAACAATCATGGAGTCCCCTTCAATCTGTAACAATTGAAATCCTTCCTTGATATCTATATGGCTACCCTGCTCCAAAGCCATAAATTATACAATGTCACTACTTGTTATGACACAAGTCTAAGCATATATTCTTATTGGAGAAGAATTACGTTCACGAAAGACTCCACTAAATCCTGTTAGTCTCAGACTCTCCCTAGAGGTACCCTAAAATTTTAACTAGATAAAACCTTGTGGATGCAGAGAAAAATAATTAGAGGCAGAGCGAGATGCATCTAGATTTTTTGCACCTTTGAATGGAACCATGCTTAGATCCAGACCTACCTTCCATAAAATATCTTCCTCTTCTCCCACTTACCTACCAAGCTTCAATAAGCTAAGATATGGAAAGAAGGGATTCTCTAATATTAGAAAGAGTCAAATCCCTTAATATGACACAAAATCGACTCTTCTCTCTGAATATTTGATTATTTTGTTCCTTCCACAAATTGTACAGGACGAAACCAGTAGCAATGATCCAGGCCCTATTTAGTATGGGTTTCTTGAACTTTATATAGTCCCAATATTCTATTAAAAATCTTACATTATCCTCACAAGGAATAAGATAACCAAATATTAAAAAATAATTGACCATACCTCTTTAGCCTGTGAGAAAGAGAGGAAGAGATGATCCAAATTTTCTTCCCATTGCCAACATAGGAAGCATAAGGAGGGTCCAAAATTTCCCTTTCTAGTAATATGATCTCAAGTAAGCAAACTCCATCTAACAAGAAACCAAAGAAGAGTGTAATTTTAGACCAGTGGAAACTTAACCATAAATTTCGCCACAAATCCTCCCTAGTCATACTTTTGTCCTCAACTATTATTTTAGAAGCTTCCTTCAAAGAAAATGTGCAAGGTTCCCCCCCCCCCCCCCCACCACAAAATATTTGTTTCTTGAGAAATATGAATACTCCCCGCCCCCCCCCATTAGCTTCTAAAATAAATCCCAATGAAAATTTGGAGGGAGCATTAACTAATATTATTTATCTTTCTAGCTCCAACACACCTTAGAAATTGTTTCCTCTTTCCAAAAATCTCTAACATGTTCAACGCCCATAAAAATTGAGTAAATTTGTAAATCTCTAAGAGGATCTAGCTATCCTAAGAGAGGAAACTACTGCTATGATTCCTTACCAAAAAAAGCATAGGATCCATTCCTTATTTCCGAAAAGGAATTTTGCCTTATAAAATATTTATTTTCCATAGCTCATTTCCATAAGCTTGAACCAATTAAAGGAAAATCACATTTGAGTCACTCTTCCGCGATTGTATCCATACATACTTTCTTTTCCAGATCCTCTTCCACAGCTCATTGCTGCCTTTTACCCAACACCACCAGAATTTCACCCCAATGGTTTCACTAAGAAAACATGGCTCTCAAAGACCTAGACCACATGCCAGCTTGGGTTTAATCAATGTTTTCGAGGACACCAAAGACCACTTCTTCGCTTTATTTTATCCTCTCCAGAGGAAATCACACCAAATGGATTTGACAGAGGCACATATAGCTTTAGGAATCGACATGACTGACATATGGTAGATTGGGATGGATTGGGGAACAAATTTTATTAAAATAAATCTACCAAAAAAATTTAAAGACTGAATGTCGAGTTAGAACTTTTTTATAATTTTTTAATAATATCTGACCAAGAAGATAACCTAGAAGTAATGAACACTAGAGGAACCCTCAAATATTTAGAAGGTTGATTAGCCCTTCGAAACTCCAGTAATTGAGCTAAATTACACTAAATAGACTCCTTGCAGTTAAAAAATAATATCCAGGTCTTTTCATTATTGATTAAGGTACCAGATGCAACCATAAAAGTTTTTAATAAGTGTTGGGTTGAATCAGTCATGGCTAAATGACTAAAAAAGTACACATAAATGATCAATCCAGGGATGTCTTTTATTTCAATGACATTCGCACTGTCTATGTAGATACATCAACTAGAAGCAAATCCAAATAAAGGAAATCATTGCTGAAGTAAATGCTGGAAATAAATCACTCATGCATAAATAAAATGATCTACAAGACTGTGAGAACACCTCAATTAATCTATCCTAGCGCGCCATGCAAAAACTACCTAGCTGGTATCTCTAAAATCACATGTGTAATTAGCAAATAAAGTACTAGAATTGAAGTAGATCTATTCACAACTAAAACAACAACAACAAAAACACTTCCACTGGTACATAAAGTAAATTGAAATATGTATATAAAAATCTACCTTAACCAATGCAATCCCTACTAAAGATGAGGGCCCTTCCTCCCTACCAGGCGCAGGTAGAGAAATAACTTAACATAAACTAAATCAGATGATGCATGTAATAGAAACAACATGATAACTTGTATTAATATGATCAAAATTACAGAGCCAAGGTAATGTTGTTCTCTTCTAACCTTTTGACCTCATGGGTCGAGAAATATATAGTGGTTACATCTCAGAAAAATGAGGGATGGATCATTCATGAGAATCTTATGATTCTCATGTTGATAAAAATAGAATACATATGGTTATAACCACTTCTTAATAAAAGTATGACTCGAAAATTATAGATTACAATAAAAAAATGCCTAGAGGTTGTTATCAAAAAATACAATACTTAATAACTTCTTAATATATCACGATAAATCACAATTGTATCATAACAACTAGAGGACATGTCAGCATCAGGAGTTGACGAGATCCAGTCAGTGGTACAACTGTAACAATAGTTCATCAGTGGGGCTGTAACAACATGGTGTAACAACACCGTGGTGTAAAAACTCACTGTAACAGTGCAACTTTAATTGCTCTGGTATGCCTCGTGCTCGAGATATTTTGCGCTATAAATAGAATCTAGAAAGACAACAAAAGAAAATAGATCTTCTCCAAACATTCATCCTCTGTTAGTCATAAAAAGACATGATACGTCATAATAATTGATGAAATGGCAGAGTAATGAAAATAAGGTGAAACATCACAAGTTAAGATAGAATGGTAGGAAAAAGAGGAAAATATAGTCCCAATGGTTATAGTCATGAGGTAAAATAGGGGAAAAAAATGTAGGAAATAAGTGAAAAACTAGGACCCAACATCTCCCCCCAACTGAAGCACTTGCATGTCCTCATGAAAAATCTCATCTCTCATGGGAATATCTCCAGTGTAGGTGAGTGATATCATAAGCACCGGTTGTATCTTCATATGTAAACCTATATCCTTGATTAGCCATCAGTTTTCATATTCAAGACTCTGATTCATACTTGTTCAATTCATAATTACTTTGATAATCCTCAATTGGTAGCCAAATCAAAGGGAACTTGAACTTTAACCTGAGCCAGGAAGCACCAAGGGTTTGTACTATCTGTGCATATGCTAGTACATGTGTAACAACCACCAAAAAATTCTAGAATGCAAATGGCTCCCCCTTCAGCATCTCAACACTACTGGCTTCTGTGCATTTCAAGCACCCAGTCAAGGTTCGACTCTTCATCACTAAGAAATGATGAGAAAAAAGTTCACAATCCTTCTTTTGTAAGTGGCAGTAGTTTCCCTTATCCCAGGAGTACTCAAAATTCTTCTAAATTCATGCCTTAACTCGGTGGCCCGTCCTGGTTCTGCCCGGATCCATAATTAGAAGTCTTATTTCAGTAGATTTTTTTGGGTGAGGTCATCATTTTGATTCTGTAATCTCCATTGCTACAAGTTTTACTTTTCTCTTCAAGTGAATTTATTTAGGAAAAATGCCTAATGAGGTCAGGAGGTGGAGACCCAGATCAGAAGGTCAGGGCCAAGTAATTTTAGTAGCATGATCCTGTGGGATTATGGTAGCCAATAGGTTTTCCCTTTAAGATTATTCATATATATCTGCCCTTCCTCCAAAGAAATAAGCTAACTCAATAAGCTTCCTCGATAAATTAAGCAAGGGTCCTTGGGTCTTTTCCCCACATAGGTGGGCTGGCACATAGGAACCCAACAGGGCATGGTTTCACTTAAGGTTCAGGGTACTAGAGCAAGTCATAAGGGTATTCAGGTAAATCTTACCTTTAACATACCACTTCAGTCTGATTTTATCTCTTCATGCCAGAAGTGTTGCAGCTACGATACGACTATATGGTAAAACTTTAGCTGAGCAGGAAGGAAGGTGCCTTGAACCTATAAAAAGAAAGAAGATGCCTTTCACCATTCAACCTAACATGTAACCTTCTTCCTTTTTCCTTTCAACCTTTGTCCCCTTACATAATGGGATATTTTTCCTAGCATCCACTCCATCCTCTCGCGACCTTCTTTCTGTCTGGTTCTCTTCTCTTTATTAGCATCCATAGATTTGGTGTAAAAATGCCACTTAAATGCCACTCAATTTTTTTCTTTATGAAGGAAAAAAAAGCTCGCAACTGCAGATCCCCCAAATAGAAGAATATCACCACCACCATTTGCATACTCACATGCTTGCAAATGATATTGTGTAAGAATAAATCACACAACATGCTTTCTCATAAAAATCAGAGGCACGAAAGACATCCAAGAATGTGCGAGTGGAAGAACATAGATAGGATTTGTCCTCCATAATAGCTTTCATCTGGAACAGGAAGTAGCGTTCCCATAGAAGAATGGGGTAGGATGGGGAAGGCCGCCTACACCCCAACATATTTAGGGCAAGGTCATGAAGCTTTTGCTTATCCATGGTAAGATCCTGAACCTGTTGTTGTAACAGTAGCAATTGTTCCTCCTGTTTCTTCATAGCTTCCTTCCTCTTATAATTCTCCCTTCCTTTCTTCAACTCTTCTTTCCTCCAATTTTCATGTAGGGCGTTTATCTCCCTCCGATGTTCTTTCAGTGAAATTTTCCCCTCCCGAAGGGAGATTGCTTCATGTTTCCACTTCTACAATTCAGAAATTAACAACATTTTCTCAGAACTTCATCCCGAGATGGGACTCGACGTTCTTCTGCATTCAATATCAACATCAATAATGGGTGTAACAACCTATTTTGAATGGGTCTGATCCACCTCTATTGTTGGTTCTTGTGTAGCAGCAGCTTCATCAGTGGGTTCTTGTGTATCATCCCCTTGATTTCCGCCTAGAGTAGCCTTTGTGTCCATTTCTATTTCTTCTGTAATAGAAATGGCCTCCACAGGTTCTTGTGTATCGGCCTCTATGTAAATTACTATAGGAGGCTCTGCTTTAACTGTTGGTTCTTGTGTAACAGTAGTATCCTCAGCAGGTTCTTGTGTAACAACCTCTTGCAGTTCTATTTCTATTTCAATTGGGCTGGTGTTTTCCCCACAGACCTTATACCCTACTATTGTTAGTTATTGAAAACATGTCGTGCATATATATACCAAGATTTCCTTCCCCTCGGATAATATTTTTTAAAATTCTTCATTTCCATTTCTCATATTTTCTATTTCTAAAAGCAAGACATGAGTTTCATGCTTACCTGATAAGGAGGGTTCTCTTTCTTCTTCTGATACTTCTGCTTTTTCTGGTTTCTGATAGTGGGCAAAGGTTCTGTGGTAAATTTAACTTTTACCCTCCATTTTGGCTATCTATCTCCAGTTGGTTCATTAGTGGGTTATTTCCCAATTCTGACCTTGGCAGGCCGAGTCTGGGTTTCAGCTTCAGCTTGACTTCCTCCCAAAGCTGCGACTTGTTTTCCCCAGCTTTTCCTTGGTCTCTTTCACTTGAATTCTTCCCAGTTCCATCCTTGCTGGCTTAGGGCATCCAACGCGATCAATTTCATGACTCTGTGATTTGTCACACATGCTTTGAGATGTGATAATATATTTATTTTCGTTGCCATATGCTTAATGTTTCCCAATAAGTAGAACTGAAGGTTAATATTTTGCTGGTGCCGAAGGTGATTGAATAGAGGGAAGTGGAATTAAAAAAAATTTTGGATCTTCCCTCACAAATGATGTATTTGATTAAACCCAAGGCGACATATTCCCATGCCTAAGGGAGTGATAACCTGTCAATTCCTCTCCCTTTCTTCTCAATCTTTTCTTCTCCTTCTAGGAAGTCTTCTTTCAAGGAGGGATCATTGATTTTTCTGTTAAACCACCTCCATCCCTCTACTAGAAATTTAGTTACTCGTCTGATTACTTCTTCATTCACCTCAATTTTTAGACCCCTGACTCGGTTATGGTTGTTATTCAAATTCTGAGCAAATTCGATTGCAACTGCCTCATCTGATCCTTCCAAATTTTTCAAATACTCAATCCATCTGGCGTCTCTGAATACATGGTAGGCTTCTGGACAGTTCTGAAAGGCATCTATGGAATCTAGCTCGTATCGAACTGCTGCTCCACCCATCTTGTTGTTGTTTCTGAATTCGCTCCTTACATCTCAACCCGTTATAATGTCACTGCACTGATTACTTCCTCTCAGTGTCTTACTCTGCTTATCCCATATGAGGATTTTAAAATGAGGATACAAAGCTTCATTCAACGAGGGCGATGGGAGGTGACAGGATTTATGGATTACTGAATCGTACCTCACACAACTCTTCATAAATGTACCGTTATGGAAAGTAATGAGTTCTAAGTACACACACTCTTTCCGGTCGGATTTAGTCATCATTGGCGATTGTGCTATTAATTGTGTGCATGCAGAGTTGATAACGGTTTATGACTACACATTTTTCAATGATTACAAGATATATCCCCCCTGCTTTAATGGTGCCGGTCGCCCACGGCCGTCACCGGAATATCATTACTTTTGCCATTAATCACTAAATCATAAATGATGACATTACCTATTTAATGACGTCCCTGAAGCGATGTGGAGGAGGATTTTGAATTGGCAGCGTACTGTTTGCAGTGATCGTGGCAATCGTGCTTGGCTAGCACAATTATTGTTGTCATGCAACAAAACATGAGAAACAGTGTTCATGGCTGTCGACTGTTACATGTGTAATAGCCAAGACAACCTTAAAATTATTATTCAAAAAACATAATGACTAGGCGAAATCAGTATAGAAAGAAAATCAAATGAATAACATCATCTTGTAAAATGTATCAGGAAGGAGGGATGATGTTTTAGGAAGCGAAAAAAATGGGTGTAACATCCGCCACAAGAGTGGTTTTCAGATGTTACAAATTGTCTGACTGTGCCTCGGAAAGAGGTTTTCACAGTGATATTTGTTAATTTTGTTTTATTATTATTATTATTATTATTTGTGTTTTTTTTTTTTTAAATAGGTGTAACAGTTGCCACAAGTGTGGTTTTTCAGCTGCTACACCTTTTGGAATTTCAAATTTTAGGTTGCACAGGGGAATGTTCCCCTGCTGATGTAACATGAAGATCAGAGTCTGTTATTGCCTAAATCTACCTCAGGCTAAAGGAAGGCAGAGTCTAGGGTAACATCAAACCATGCTTAATCTGGTAGCTAGCCCTACCAGATCAGGAGAGGGCTCTCTCCAAGTCAATCTCAGCAAATATAATCAATAAGGTTTGAGATGACTTGAAATAAAGGCTGATTTTAGGCTAGGTATATAAGTAAAAGAGTTTGATTTTGATTTTGGGAGTTTTGTTGGAATCAAAGGGAAAGGCAGTTTTGGGTCCGGGGATGAGGCCTGGTTTTTGCAGAGTTCTGAATGGGGCAAGGAAGGCAATTGTTTTTATGTTTTGGATTGAATGAATGAATAGATCAGACCGGTGAGGAGCTGAAGAGGGCAAGAGGCCTTCAATAATCCTCTTCAAACAGACAAAAACATGGAAAATTAAACAAAACTGAAGGTAGAGCAAAGCAATCTAATGAATTCCACCTTTATAACTTGTTTGTTTAATTTAAGAAGAAAGGAGAAGGGAAATGACACACATAAAACATCAGTGAACTTACAACCATAGAGAGAAAAAAACCATCAAAACATAGAGCCACATGGATCCCAAAGAGTGCTGCAAACCCTGGTCTATTCCTTTGCAAAAATTGCAGAGATGAAATGTACAATGAAGTGCCAAGCAATCCCAAGTGTCCAACCTCTGAAAATGAATGAGAAAATACAAGATATAGACAAGCATAACTCATTCCCATGTCTCTAGGGGTCACTCTCACTAGTTTAGGAGCTGTTTCAACGAGATCTAAACTAAGAACTGGAAAATAGGCAATGAAACAGCTTGCCTCTATAAGATAGGAAACTGATTCATTCAGTTATATTTCACTTTTTGGTGAATGAATCTACTTGGATGAGTAAAAATGTGCCAAAATTACATCAAAGTTATGAAATTACATCAAGTTACATCAATATTTTCACATTTGGAGATAAAAAAGTCAAACTGGCCAAAACTAGGCGAAAATCTGAGTTGCTGAGTGAAAATTAGACCAAATTTCCCAATGCGCCGCGCCTGAAATCTCTATGCGTCGCGCCACTTTGAGGCTGATTTTGAGGGCCTTCCCGAAGTCCAAATTGAGTGAAGGATAGCTCATTGGAAATATCTACCTGTCTAATTTCCAACCCAAGTGAAATTTCTGAATTTGGTTTCCATTTTCCCCTCCAAAAATCAAATCTCCCAACACTGCTTCCTGTGTGTCCAAAAAGTGGCAGAAAGGCCATTTTTGAGGTGTTTTTGACCCTTTAGGGAACCAAAAACTTGTCAAAATTCTTAGGTAATGGGTAGGCATGCATAATGTTTGATGCAAAATCCAAAAATTCAAATTTTTCCTCGAGAGGAGCTGCCAATTATAAGCGCGCGCCAAGTGGCGCTACGCGTCGGGCGGAAAAATCTGTGTTAAGGCCAAAGAATACAAAATTGAAAAAAAGTTTCCAAAATTTCTTGAAATTTGGGCTGAATGTCCACCATCAAGCACTATGCTGGGCCAAGGAAGCTTCGAGCAAGATTTGGAGTCTAACATGCCTTTTGCGATGCTTTAATGCCTCCTTGGTGCTTGCAATTCAGTTGTAGAGTCACTGTCTTGGTCATAAGAAGTATTCGTCTCCATGAGAATTTGCAAGGTCTGTGTTGTCTTGTATGGTAATGAGAACTTTGGTGTCTTTTATTTATTGCAAAATATGTGTCAAATGGGAGGGAATATGGAGGAATGGGGTAATGAAAGTGATGGGCTATAATCAAGTGAAATGGGAATGATAGGAAATGAAATGACTTTAGGGATAGGGAGATAGGCTTTAAGGATGTAAGGAGATGGAGGATAAACTGTAGTGATGAGATAACAGTGATGGGAAATGGAAAAAATAAGGTGGGGAGGTGAAAACGTTTGGCACCAAAGCCAATTTTAAAACACCAACTTCAAAACCCTAAGGGAGCAATTCTCAACAAAATGATAGGGTTTGACTTTTGTGTATTCAAATTCTCATAATCAATCATATAATCACACCAAGCACGGGTTTATAGGTAGTAAAATATCATATGAAATTTCTTGGATCAAGAAGGACAGAGTCGGTTTAAGAATTTGGAAGCAATGGCAAAAATTAGCATTTCAGGCCTGTGCGCCGCGCAGTCAACCCAATGCGTAGCGCCACAACCCAATGTGTAGCGCCATTTTTCAGGAGGCTTTTGGAGGCCTCCCTGGTGTCCAAATTTGGCGTGGGATAGCTCGTTGGAAATATTATTGAGTATAATTTCCAACCAAACTGGAACTTTTCAATTTGGAGTTCATTTTCCTTGTCAAAAATCAAATCTCCCAAGACTGGTCAAAATAAGCAGAATGAGGCTGCCTCAAGGCAGAGTGCTGTTGCAGTCAAATTGTGAAAGTCTTCCTCAGCTCCAGATTGAGCTCATGATTGATAATTTGAAATATATTTGTGTCTAGTTATCATTTGACTCGTTAAGAAAGTCATTTGGCCAACTAAGCTAGGAGAAATCTTGATTTTCCCAAGGTCACTTCAAAGGTGCATCAATTCTCCTGAGGCAACTGTATTTTTGAAATTTCTCTAAAACCATGACACCTGTGTAAAAATTGAAGGATTTTTTTCTTCCTTGGCCTATTTTGGACAAAAACCTCTCTCATTTTTCCCAAATTCATCTTTTATTGCTCAGAAACATCATTGGAGTAAAACCTATCCCGATGTGTGGAACAAGGGATTTGTCGAAATGAAGTGAAATGAAGGGGATAAGGGGCTTATAAATTCTTGAGAAAATTTTGGGAAGTAGGTATGGATGTTAGGAAGCAGGGGAAAGTAGAATTTCAGAGATTGAGTGAGGAGAAGGGGTCCAAAAGGGAAAAACACAGGCCTAGCCTAGAAAATTGCCAAGTTATAGCAAGAAACTAAGGTTTGTGTGAAAATGAGGAATTTGGGGGATCTCAGTGATGGGAAGTGTTTAATAAGGTAAATTAAGGATAGGGGAAGGTGTATGAAAGTCAGGATACAATTTTGGCTGATGATTTGACCATCCAAGAGAAATTACCTTCAAAACCCTACGAGAGGGAAATGAACCTTACCAAGGCACAACTGAAGCATGAACAAGGTGTAAAATGACCCATTGGAACTTGACATGATGATGCAAACCCTCTGATTGATAGTACATTCAGCTGAATGGTGACATGGACCGACATTTGAACAAATTTGACAGGAGTAAAAGCAAACCCTAGACCTAATACCTAGTGACCAAATTTTACTTGAAGACTCACTGAAATGACAAAATTTGACCTTGACATCTTAAAATCACTTTGTAAGAGCATGTTTGATCACTGGAGGAAGGTTGCAAATACTGACACTAACAGAGTCCATGACAATGTTAACAAATGATTCCTTCGAAGCCAGTTTATGATATAACCTTAGATGGTTCCCATTAGCTAGTAATGGTGTCTTAGCACTGTCGATGGTAACCAACTCTACAGTCCCATTGTCAAAGACTGTGTCTACTTTGTAAGGACCTAGCCATCTTATGTAGAGCTTGCCTTTGAAATCCTTGAACCTTGAATCATACAAGAGAGCCCAATCCCCTTTCTGTAACTTATTCTTCTTAATAAACCCATCATGCCATCTAGCTCTCTGTTGCTGAATTATCTATGTCTATTGAATAGCATCCAGTTGTTTCTCTTCCAACTCATTGAGTTGGTTCAATATTTGTTTCCGTGTTGTGCTTGAGTCCAGATAGACCTGCAATGTTGTTCTTAATGTCTTTATATTTAACTCTATGGGGAATAAAGGATTCTTACCATACACCAATTCATATGGTGAAAAGGTTGTAGTGTTCCTCCATGTTGTTCTATAAGCCCGCAATACCTCTAGAAGTTTCTTGGCCCAATTTCTTCGGTGGCTAGCTACTGTCTTTCTTAAGACTCCCTCTATGACTTTATTGGTGCTTTCTACCTAACCATTTGATTTTAGATGATAATTTGAAGTGATTCTATCATGAATTCCATACTTCTCTACCAACTTCTTGCTCAAATGAGATGTGAAATGAGGCCCTCCATCTGTAACTATCTCCCTGGGTATCCCGAAGTGAACAAAGATATTTTCAAATAGGAAGTCTGAAACAACCTGCTATGTAGCTCTAATTAATGCCTTTTCTTTGACCAAATTTGTGACATAGTCGGTGTAGACCAATATTTATGATTTTTTTGTGATGAAGTATTAATTGGCCCTACAAAGTCCAGGGCCCATTTCTCAAATGGTTCTATCAATATCTGAGGTTGTAATGACATATCATATAATTTCAAAGGCTGGCCCATCCTATGGAAACTATCACATCCCTTCACAAACATCTTGGCATCCTGGAATATCGTTGGCTAGTAGTACCCTGTTGAGAGTACTTTGTATCCCGTCCTTTTGTCAGCAAAGTGCCCTCCACAGGGTTCCTCATGACAAGCTTTCAAGATCTCAAATACCTCATCTTCTCTAACACGTTGCCTAATCTGAATGTCTGGCCCAGTGAGATAGAGATTGCCCTCTATCCAGGAGTAGGTAGCACTCTGTTGTATAATCTTCCTCTTTTCTTTGGAAGATAAATGGTGTGGAAACTTTCCTGCAGCAAGATAATATATTCATCATCATGTGGAATTTCTCCATGCTCAGAGAAACATTTTTTTGTTCACAACATTCCACCACCTTTTCCAAATTGACTAATGCTATCTGAAATACATCCCCGTAGGGTGTAAAATCATCCATAAATATTTCGAGATAGTCATTAAAGAGATCAAAAAAAATACCCAATTTTTCTCTCTAAAAATTTATTGGTGCATTACAGAGGCCAAAAGGAAGGACTCTGTATGCAAAAGTACCCCACGGGCAATTGAAGGTTGTCTTGTCTTGGTCTTCCGGGGAAATCTGTATTTAATTATAGTCACTGAACCCATCTAGGAATTTTTATTTATTTTTTCCAGAGAGAGTATCCAGGACCTGATCAATGAATGGTAAAGGGAAATGGTGCTTTTGAGTGGCCTTGTTAAGCTCTATATATCTACGCAGAATCTCCACTTGCCATTATTTTTTGGAAATATGAAAAGTGGAGACACCCAGTGGCTGTCAGAAATGGGGTAGATGAAATTAGCGTTAATGAGTTTCTGAAATTCTTCTTTCACTATCTCCTTAAGTGAGAGGTTCATTTGACGTTGCGGTTTTCTAACTAGTTTGCAGTCCTCTTTAAGATAAATACGGTGAGTGCATAGGATAGGATGGATTCCTTTCATATCAGTATAGTCCCATGCGAATGCCTTTTTTATATTTCTAAAAAAACTGTATCTGCAATCTATTTTGTTCAGCAGTCAGGTTAGGATTAATGTTTAAAAATTTCCCATGTTAAATTTAAACGGGATTTCTGATAGTATGTGGAATGGTTTTGAAATGTTCAATGATTACATCATCCACCTCATCTTCTTCCCCCATATCTCTAATGGAGGAAAAAAAGAGTGAATTTCTAATGAAACCATTAATGATATCAACCACGATTTCATCCTTAAAGTAATTTTATTTTCCAAGCATGAGGAGAGGTAGGGAAAGATCATATTCAGGTTCAAATTCATCCCACCAGGGACTACTCAAATCCATGTGACGTTTTTCTGGGGGGTCAAGGTTCAGGTTCTAAGTGGCCTGCCCTTCTAAGATCACCATAGATCTGGACCTGCATCAGGTATATGTGTCTGCAGTGGCTAGCCACGGTCTTCCCAAGATTAAAGGATGACCCCACAAGTTTCATTTGGTTTGTCAAATGAGAAAATAAGCCAGATAATTCCATGAAGTCCTAGGGAGATAAAGAGGTCTTTAGTCATGACATTAATGGCTACCCCTAAATCAATCAAATTCTTGGTTATGGGTTGGTCATCAATATGGACAGTCATTGTAGGATTCCCTGTGTCATTATATTTAGTCAACAAAGGCTGATCAATCTTGAGATCAGAAAGTTTCCCCATGACATGGATAGTAGCAGGGTATTTTGATTTTCTTCCAGGATTTTTGACACAAATATCCCTCATTCTTCTAGCATAGATAGGTACTTCCTTAAGAGCCTTTAACAGTGGAATCCACACATAAAAATTTTGCATTTCCTTGAGGAATTCAGATTCAAGTTGTGAGGTTGGCCCAGTTTCGGTTAATCATTGAGGGTATGGAGGATCTTGAATGTTAACATTTGAGTCAGCTATCACAAATGCATCAGCCTTGCTCGAGTTGGCTATTGTAGAAACAACAGACCCTCCCAAGTTGGCTGCTATAGGTGTAACAACAGGTGTTGTATCAGTTGTTACATGTGTAACAACTACCTCATAATCGGCCATATCCTTTCTAGGTGACTCACGTTCTTCTTTGGTAATAATGGGAGTATGTTCAAGTCTTATTACTTTTCTCGATCGAATATGAACCTCATTGAGTCCAATAGGAGTAATAAAATAATTCTAGAAGGTAACCAGAGAGTCTGTGCTCTAGGCTACCTTATTATTTGGATTGGGGTTGGAAAAAAGGTGCAGGATTTTGAAGAGAAGGTAGTTGTAACTCTTGTTGCATTGGTAGTGAAGGGGGTACTGGACCTTGGTCACTACCTCTCAAATTCTGGCTCCAAGGATTGGGTTTCGATGGAGGATATTTCATTGGTGGAGGGGAAGGCCATTGGTTCCATGGTGAAGGAAATTGTGTTGAGGAAGGAGTAGGATACTGCCATGGATATTTCTGACTATTATAGACATTATTTCAAGGATAAAAAGAGGACAAATCTAGAGGCATACCTATAGGTCGTGGCTGCCATGGTCTCTTTGATCCGATGAAATAAGAAGACTAGACATCCTCGCTTGATTCCTGAAGTACAAAGTTAATTCTGGGAAATTGAGGACATTGATTCGTAGAATGTGCCAATTCATAGATATTGCACAGGTTGATGTTATTCAGTCCACATTCTCTTTCCAAATGTTTCTCTTTGCATCGGGGATAAAATATTGCTAAGGCTTCTTCAGCTTCTTCTTGTGCTTTCTTAACTTGTATCGTAGTGATCTGGGAAGAGATAGTGCTAAGAAGGTTAGTTTTAAAATCCTAAAATAGATTTCCTATCTCTGCTCTAGTTACTCCTCCACTTGTGGACTTTTTTATCTGGACTGAAGGGTCCCAAACTAAACTCCTCCCCTTGACCAATCCTCTTGAGCTCCGCAGGCAAAGCTTCATTATTTATTCAAGTGGTTCTTGCGATATGTCTCCTTTTCCCAATAGATTCAAATGCTCCAGACAGTTATCTCTTATACCTCTTAAGAATATTGGCTTGAGAATTTCCTGAGCTAAGTTACTGAATTTAGACCTTTGTAAATTGTAATGAAATCGCTCCATATAGTCTTCCAAGCTCTCTTCCTCCTTCTATGCAATTCTGAAGATATATTCCTTCAAATCCCTGGTTCAACAATAATCTTGATACTTAAAGAGAAAGGCTTCCCTCATGTCATTCCAGGTTCGAATCGTGCCAACACCCAGTCTCATGAACCATCTTAATGTTGCTCCTTTTAGAGTAGCAGGAAATAATTTCAGCTTCTAGGTGTTTCAAGTGTAGTCATAACCTCTACACAACACATCGAATTTGAACAAAAAGGTATCAGGATCTTCAACAACCATCCCTTGAAAAGATGGTAGGGATGACAAAGCAATATTTTTCATAGGAGCCTCATCTCATGTCACTAATATTGTGAATTCAAAAGTAACAATGCTATCTGTATTGACATTCTCGTCCCCCATGGCTGATTCTCCCTAATGGGATGAACTGACCTCGAGATGTGTAGGAGATTGATAAATAAAAGGATCAGGTTTTTCTAGGACCAACTGTTTGACTGCACTACTAGCGTCCAAATAATAATCAATTAAATGTTGTTCCTTAGGTCCCTGATGCTCCCCACTGGTCTCCCCTTGTCCTTCGATTCTCAAATCCTAATAAATGATTTTCCATTGCTATTTTAGATCTGGAGTCTTGATATCAGGAGTGGATATGTTGTTCGAAGGGTGGTGAGATCCAGACACGAAAGGCACCGTTGCCTCAAGCTTTTATATAGTAGCGGATTTTTGTGGTCTTGTCTTCCTACTGTCTCTGTATGAACTAGACTATTCCTTTTATTCCCTTGAGATCATATCTCCAAAGAATGTCTTTATTCCCAAGTTTTCACTCTTATTTTCCTTCTTATGACCCGTCTTTCCTACAATTAGTAGAGTGGGGGGTGTTTTGTGGATTTTTCTATCATCCTACTAGCACACATGGACCCTATGTGTATCAATTCATCCTACAAGTGCTTCAGTTTCTACGGCGGTGAGCCCGCTCAGGTCTGTTAGAGCGATGCGTAGGTTCTTACCTCTCGTCTTACAACCCAACAACTGTATAGTTGAAGACACCTAAAGAAAACACCCAAAAATTCACACTTCTAAGTGTCCCAGTGAGACATTAGTGAGACTGCTTAGGTATGTTAGAGAGATGCGTAGGTTCTTACTTCTCGTCTTACCGCTGGATAATTGTGTTGCTAGAGACACACTAAAAACACACAGAAATTGCACCTCTAAGTGCCCCAGTGTAGCATTGGTGAGCTCGCTTAGGTATGTTAGAGCGATTCGCATGTTCTTACCTCTCGTCTTACCACTCGACAATTGCAGATTGGGTACACTCTATCTTCTAACAAACAACTCTGGTTGATTGGATCGTCACTGCCATCCCTGAAAATGACACAAAAATTTTGGGTTGTATTAATCACAATTAAATGACTAAAATAGTACACATAAATTATCAATCCAGGGACGTCTTTTATTTCAATGACAACCACATTGTTTGTGTCGATACATCAACCAGAAGCAAATCCAAATAAAGGAAATTGTTGCTGAAGTAAATGCTGGAAAGAAATCACTCATGCGGAAATAAAATGATCTACAAGATTGTTATCACACCTCAATTAATCTATCCTAGCGAGCCACACAACAACTACCCAAATGGTATCTCTAATATCACATGTGTAATCAACATATAAAGTACTGGAATTGAAGTAGATCTATTCACAGCTAAAACAACCGCAACATCACTTTTACTAGTACATAAAGTAAATAGAAATATGTATATAAACAACTACCTTAACCACTGCAATCCCTGCAAAAGAGGAGAGCCCTTCCTCCCTAGCGGGGCGCAGGTAGAGAAATAACTTAATGGAAACTAAATCAGATGATACATGCAACAACAACAACAATAGGATAACTTTTATTAATATGATCAAAGTTACAGAGCTAAGGTAATTTTGATCTCCTCTAACCTTTCGACCTCAAGGGTCGAGAACTATATAGCGATTACATCTCAGAAAAATGAGGGATGGATCAGTCATGAGAATCTTATGATTCTCATGCTGATCAAAGTAGAATACATATGGTTACAACCACTTCTTAATAAGGGTCTGACTGGAAAATTATAGATTACAATAAAAACCACCTAGAGGTTGTTATCCAAAAATACAATACTTAATGACTTCTACAACTATCACGATAAATCACAATTGTAGCGTAATAGCTAGAGGACAAGTCATCATTAGGAGTTGACGAGATCTAGTAAGTGGTACAGCTGTAACAACAGTTCATCAGCGGGTCTGTAACAACATGGTGTAACAGCGCTGTGCTGTAACAACTCACTGTAATAGCACACCTTTCACTGCTCCTGTACGCCTCGTTCTTGAGATATTTTGTGCTACAAATAGCATCTGGAAAAACAACAAAAGACCATATATCTTCTCCAAACATTCATCCTCAGTTAGTCATAAAAAGACACAATACATCATAATAATTTATGAAATGGCAGAGAAATGAAAATAAGGTGAAACAACACAAGTTAAGATAGAATGGTAGGAAAGAGAGGCAAAGATAGTCCCAATGGTTATATTCATGAGGTAAAATAGGGGAAACAAATTTAGGAAATAAGTGCAAAACTAGCACCCAACAATAAGGATCTTACAATATTTTCTTCCTTAAGAGTGGGGATACCAAAAAAACACACATCATCAACAAATTTTTGATGATATATAGGGAGATCCTCCCAAAATAACTTTAAACCCACGAGATCCCCCTTATAACATGTAGTGTGGAAAAAATGACACAAACCCTTCATTTCTATGATAAAAAAGGGGGTTAATGGATCCCCTTGATGTAAACCACATAACATCATAAAAATATTAGAAGGATATCCATTTATCAAAATCAAGAAAGAAGGATAATATACGAGGGCATAGATACATGAAATACATTGCTAAGAGAAACCAAATGGAATCTAACACTTGAACAAGATAATCTCAACAAATGTGATCATAAGCCTTAGACATATCAAGCTTGGAAATCTTACCTAGTTTCTTTGACTGCTTTAACGAATGAATTATTTCTTGAACTATTATGATGCCATGCAAAATATGTCTCCCTTCAACAAAATCAATCTACTCCACTGAAATAAGCTCTGATAGAATAGGTTTAAGATGATTTAGAATCACTGAAGATATCACCTCGTATATCACATTGGAGAGTGCAATAGGTCTAAATCCCAATAGAACTTCTGATTTTCTTGATTTTGGAACCAAGGTTAGAAATGTGGCAATAATACCACCCCATATTAATTGTACATGGAGAGATTATTCCACCACCTCAAAAAATTCTTGACTAATGAAACCCCAACATGATTTATAAAAATTATAGGTAAAGCCATCATGGTGAGGCGATTTATTTCCTGGCATTGACATGAATACCATCTTGGTTTCCTGCAACTAAATTGGATGTAACAAAGAATCATTTTAATCCTTACTAATGAATTTAGGGATATAATTTAATATGGAATTAATAGATGATTTTCGATCATAAGAGGGTTCTCAAAGGATCTCGCTGAAGTGGGCAATTAATTCCTGCTCAATTTCAGAATGAGAAATCTTGTGATCTCCATCACTCCCAAAGATATAAAAATATGATTAGGATGTCACCTTTGTAACATATATTTATGAGAAAATTGTGTTTCTTTCACCTTTTTTAACCACTAAATTGCAGTATTTTTTACACCATAACACTTGTTCCTGCTTTTGACTCTCCTCTAATTGGTGTAACGTCTGCCCTTCTTCCATGATCATACGTTGTTGGATTGATTGCATTTGAGTTTACAATATAAGTTTATCTTCAACAATGTTGCGAAACTCTTGTTTGTTCCATAGTTTTATTTTTTCTTTCAGTGCATTTAGCTTCAAATGAAAAGTATGCATTTTGTTTCTAACTTTCATCGAGATTTCCTCCCACTGGATTTTCGCTTTCTCTACAAATTTTGGTGCTTAAATTTAGGAACTTTCAAATTGTTACGACCTATTTATAGGGGCTTCTTTCATGTCTATCTCCAAGTGCATTGGATAGTGATCAGATCCAAGGAAAGGGAGAATTGAGGCTTCTATAAATATGTCTCTTTCTAGAACCTTGTCCGACACTAAAAATCTGTCAAGTCTACTCACAACTTGACGCTTTCCACCCCACCTACTATTCCAAGTGCACATACCATTGATGGTAGGTATATCAATCAACTGAAAGGCTTCTATAAACCCATCAAAAGATGCAAACTCCATATCTAATCTACATAGGCCACCCTTCTTTTCAACTATAGAGAAAATTAAGTTAAAATCACCACCGATAATCCAAAGAGGATCATAGATGAAGTCTTTATTGTTGAATAATGTAACTAGTGTTAGTATTGATAATTGTATTTGACAAAAATAAAGAAAATTGTTTTTTATTTTAAAATAATTTGACTTATTAAAGCATGGATTTCATGCTTGGGTCAATAGTCAGTAATTCAAAAGCACCCATTCTGTGCTCTATAATTTGTGTTTTGAGTCAAATTCGACATCATGATATAATAGACGCTTCGTGGGATTTATATGTTGAGAGATAATATTTATTTTATTCTGAATAGGCCTTGTAAATATCCTACACCAAGTCGACCTCCAACCCTTCAAGTTGGTCTAAAATAATTGCAATATTCTTGGCCATGGCTAGGAAACACTACCCAACAATATGGTGTAATAAATACATTAAAATGTAGAAAAAATTTACAACATAATTAGCCCGTGTCATACAATTATAATTAATTATGTAACACAATTTACTATATATTCTCCTCTTCACAAATAACAATAGTTTAGCACCATAGTGGAAACATTCATGTAATTATGTGGAACCCCAACTGAAATTAATTCAGCCCATTGATACACAAATTATAGGGCTTAACAAAAACACACAATATATAACACAACAATTACCCAAATTAGGGTTTATCACTTTGTTGATGGTGCTGGACCCGCCAAAATTCAAGGGATCTCCCCGATATGAAGTCCCAACTAGACCTCACACCGTTTGGAGTAGGATTCCTAGTAGTGGGGTGTTTAATTATATGCCTTGGATTACAAATCGCATAGAGTGGTGCACAGTTTCTTTGTTTAAAGTGAGTGTGTGACCCTACAGAAATTCAATATGACACAAGAGCGGTTCTAACAAAGAAGGGAAAAGGAAGTGTGATCCTTGGAAGCCTGTAATAGTAAGCAGCTTGAAAGGAACAAACGAGATAAAATACATAACACAAAATAACAATAATAATAGTCCACAAGTTAAAGGTGATGGGTTAAAACATGAGCACACATTCAACAATATTTGTACAAATTCAAACGAAATAGTTCATAAGAATATGCGTAAGTTAAACAACATACATCACAAATATAACAAGAATAGTCTTACTACATTTACCATATATGCATGAAGACGTGCCAACTTTGATTTTATTATGAGTTAATGTTCCATTCATACATACAACATGACGAGCCACTTGCCCCAATAGTGAAATGTGAAGTAAAAAACATATGCTCCTCCCAAAGAAGTAGACCCCCTCTACGTTATGATGAAGCGAAGGGTGACACAAAACTCCCAAGCCTTTTCTAAGCCTAAGCCTAGCAAAAAACTTGGCTCCAAAAAGCCCTTTAAAAGAGTTATGAGGATGCATTTATAACCAAAGGGAGGTGAATCTTAGCATACCACCATGGCAACACTTGGACTCCCCTCATGGCTCCTCACATTACATATGACTCTTCAAATTCCATCATGGAAACATGGAATCTCACTTTTACAATAGTTACAAATAATATTACAATTTCCACTCGTACCCATATAATAAAAAATACGGTAGAAACGACTTGACAACCTAAAAAGACAAAACACTATGATGCTAGAGTTGGGGTGAATTGAAGACGAGCATATTTTACTTGATGTCTCTCGGCCACATACTCATGCCAAGATTGGTACTATGAGATGGTCTTCCCAAACTGCGAGATAGTGTCAGAGTGGATGTGGAATCTTGACTCCATAGCATCCAGATACAATCTTTTGGAACTAGTCTTCACCTCTTTCTCAATCAAGATAAACATCATTTTTATCTAAACCAGGCCACCAATGTAAGTGTGTAATTTCTTTATGTTCACCTCCATGTAATCCCAGGTGGTCATATTCTCAAGTTGCTCCAGGTACTGATCAATCATGTATCAGACTTTCCATTTTTCGTTTAGTCTCAGTGAGTGTACTCTAGTACTGATCAACATCTAAACTCTAGCTTTCTCTAACTGTTCCTACGACTTCATCTTCTTCACCAGTGTAAGCGGTGTGACATTGTATTGCATTGTCCACTCATGCACGATGGTGATGGAAGCTTGTACATTCTTAAGGATTCTAGAAAACTCTTTGCTCCATCATTGCAAGTCATTAAAGCAGAAAAGTGCCTTATGTATGGTCACAAACTCTTCATAAAGGTCATGCATAGTGTCTCCAAGTGTGTCTACTTCCGCAAGTATCATTGCTCTTATCTCCTTGCAGCAGATCTGTACGGAAGGTGCATCCTGTGCTGCTGCACATAGTTTTTCATTCTCTTGCAGAAGTGCTTGTAGATTCTATGCCAACTTCTTATTCTCATCCACCAAACACTGAGTATTAGATCTGTCCTCTCCTATGAAGGCCAAGCTGGCATCGGAAATGGTGTTTGGATTATTGGTGGAGTAGGTCAAAATCACCCTTTCTCTCATGAATGTAGGTGATGCATGATCATCTAGGAAGTGATTTTTCTGTACTTGTACAATATTCTTTCGCAGTTTATCAAATTACAGATTGTACACATCCATGAACGGATCATCATAAAGGGGAACTACCTCCCATTTCTCGCTCAGGGCTTGCTCAGTGGTTGAAGGTGGTGGAGCCTGAAAGGTGGCCTAATGTGCACTGGGCATCAGCTCCACGTCCTCATCTTATAGCTCTGGTACTACTTCCATGTCTATGAATTCAATCACTTGTTCAATATATTTAGCAAACTCTCGTTCCTGCATTTATTCACTCACTCCTTCTGCTATTGGTTGATCCTATATCTATTCTTCAACCTATATTATATGTGTCATCTCTTCTGCTATGGAACCTTTCCTTTCTTCCACATCTTGCTTCTATCTCTCCTCTTGTTCTCTTCTTCTAAGTATTGTTTTTCTCTCTTTCTCCATTCTGCTCTCTTCTTCCTCGTGCCCTCTTCGCTCTAATTTCCAAAGCTACTTTCCGAGCGAGGGGATATTCTTTCATTTTCTATATTTTTTCCTCTTATGTATTGTCAGCTACCTTCCTCTTTCCTTTTTCCTGCACCAGACCACTGCATGTTGTTTCTGCTTCTTCCAGAACTGTTGTCGTCTGTGGAACAACTTGAGAAGTACTGACCCTAATGATCGACTTACGAGTTTGTGAAGAGTTATAATAGTTCTTCTGTGGTTCCTCCTTCAACACCCAATATATCACATTGACCCAATTATAGTATTCTAGATCGCACAATGGTCTTTGAAAATTTCCCTCAGATCATACAGATTGTAACTCTTTGTGTCGAACTCAAATCTGATTATGGCTTTCCCTTCGACATCTACCACTTTGAGATTATTAATCTCGTATAATCCAAATTGCAAAGGAATATTTTTCCATGGTGCCTTATTCATCCTCTGAAGTGTTGCTGACAACCTTGTAAATATATGATAAGATACATCTTGCATGACAAGTTTGTCGGTGGCATATCTTGGAAAAATATGTGGCAAATTCTGCCTGCTGAATACTATGATCAATGTGCCATCTAGTAGCTCGAACCAATTTTCAATCTCTTATATCGCCTCCATAACTACTTGTGACATGAAAGGTGGGTCCTACTGAAAGATGAGCTAGTAAAGCAGGATGATAAAGTGATCAATAAGTTTCTCCATGACTTCACGATGACTGCAATCCCAGAGCAACTTGAAATAGATATGTAAGACAATTTCTCTTATTGTCCATGTTCATTTCCTTCCACCAAACTGATTTTGTGCACATATTGCATCTAGTAAGTATGCATACATGTAGAGGCATGCTTTATTTCCCTTGGGTTGATTCTGAGCTTGTGTCACATGGAATCTTAGTAAATGAAACAAAATATTTGACCAGTTGAACAAATTTACCTCTTTCACTACCTATTTTAATAAGATATCCCACCCCTTAGGAAAGGTATCCATTTTTGGTTGGCCATAGATTCTATAAGGTAGTATGACGAGAAGTTGATAGGCTTTCCTGAGTGCTTTTGTATTGTACATGTGGGAGGGTGCATGTCTAAGCTTCGTTATCTCCTTCGCCTAGCTCTTGATGATATATCTTATGTTTATGTAGTTGTGAGTGTCATATAATAGTGAGTCTATGTTCTTCACTCACCCAGGAAGATGATACATCTACTTAAAATCTGCTGCTAGGAATGTAGCAAGCTTCTACCCACTAGTTTTTCTTAATGTCATAGTTTTTACATCAGTGTTTGAGATAACCCAGCTAATCACATGTGCACTGGGAAATATGGATACCGGCATGAAACCTTCTAAATCCCTGACTGCATGATGCTAAGATACACCTACCAGTCCTCTAAGTCTGCCTGAAATTACTTTGTAAAATCATCTTTGATCTATGGCCATGTCATTTTTGATCCCTTCTCTATAAACAACTAAGTGTCTGCATAAAATGGTAAGTTAAATGAAAATTTTTCAATTGCTTCCCTAATACTACTTTCAACGGTTTCCTTTAAGGGAAATCTCTTAGATGCCATTGTGAAATTGACTACTGGAGAGATGATCAATAACTGTTGTACCCGTGGGATAGAAAGGACACTAACAATAAACAAATATCACTTATAAGCAAAACAACTTTAAGGACATGTTCATGCAGCACACCAGGAAACTGACTAGAAGGATTATGCAATTTTCATTGGGAATATTTTCTAGTTGATTGATAATACTACACACTGCACATTCCTTATAGTCAGGTTCAAACCTTAAGGCTTGAGACTACACACGGTGCAGTTTAGCCTAGGTAGTGAGCCGAGAGACACTGCACATTACACAATCTTAGTGGCCAATGATGTAGGATGAGGCCTGTAACTGAAAAATTCATAGTATTCCTAGCCTATATTGTGCATTACATATCTCTAGATGCCAAGCTCTAAGTTTGGGCCTCAAGAATGCCCAACTAGGGAAAGTGAATTTTGGTCAAGGGAAAGGTAGATCTACCCAAGGGAAGTGTGAAAAATGAGCAGATATGAGAGATGGTTCAGGCTTGAGTGAAGATATGAATAAGTGTGATTGAAACAATAAAAATTGAGTGTAGAAACTGAACAAACAAGAAGTGAATGAGATCGGTTGGGAGAGTCATCGCAATGACGACCATTGGTGAAAAACGAAGAAATTGATGTGACACCTATAAAAGGAAAATGATAACTTGAAAAAACACTTTTATAGCCTAAAGAAAGTTAAAAATCCAACATGCATGCAAAGAAATAAGAAAGAAAAAATCATGCAAGCCAAATGACAAAAAGGGACAGAAAAAAAAAAAGGCGATAAATGCAAAACTCACCTAGAAAAGTGATGAAAATCATATCAAAGGTTCCTTGATCTCCTTGGGAATTATAGATCTCCAAGATTGAGTGTGGGAATGAACTCTAGGGGTGTCGATTAAACAGATTTGAGAAATTAGGGTTTATGATGCGCATGCCAAAAATCAAGGGAAAAGCGACACATGGTGACAATTTCCAAAATAGCAAGTGTGCTTCCTTCAAGTTACTAAAAATAGATCCCTAAATTTAGTGATTATTCTTTTCTCTTTTATATTTTTCCAGGAAAAAAATTCATGCACATCACCAAGAAGGATTGTGTAGTTCTAGAGAACTGGAAGCTCCTGACTTAGTGCACTGTGCAATTTCTGAGCTCAGTAAGGGATTGTGAAGTTTCTAGGCTCAATGTTGGGCTGCTAGTCATGACCGTGAAATTCAGAACATCAAACCCAATACTGACTCCATGAATTGCGTAGTTTCTATAGGCAAGCCCAAAAATGTTGCACAAGCCTGAAATAGGAGGTTAGCTTGTGACTTAGAAAAATTTTTATAAGTGAAGAACATAACACAAGTAAAATTGAAAGATAAACATCAATCAAAGCATATATACCTAATAGAAGTGAAAGGTAAGGTCCTGTGAAAAGAATGTTCTGCTCCAAAATCTAAGCAATGGAAAAATTTTGGAGGGTGATTGTAGCCACTACAACATTGATGACACACTAGTAGAATTCCATCCCTCTGAATGAATATTGTCTTGTTTAAACTGGCTCTCACCCTTCTGGAAGTATTTTTCAATTCATTGATTATCACAACTCCTAGTATGAGTAAAATACATAGCCCCTTGCATCCCCTTCATCGGTGGAACAATAACTAAGCCAAGTCACTCCGATTTGTTTCCATTCAGAATGAGGAGTATATAAGTGCAGAAGTAAAAGAAAAATTTCAGAGTCTTTATCTTCATCTCTAGTGTTTCTCCACTGCTAGAAGGCCTAGACAGTGCCTCGACAGAGTTACTTCAGGAACATAAAAATTGTTCCGCTTCCAGTGATCCTGGACAATACCCCAACGAAGTTTCTTGGTTCACCACTCTACGTAGGAAACCTTTATTTTATTTCGCCCTTTACTCTCTTTTTTTCAAAGAAATGTGCATAAGAATTTATTTATTTCATGGGGCAAAAGAGGGATCCCAAATTATTGAGAGAAGAAGAGGTTGTTACTTCAAAGAAGTATGTTTATGTACACCTATGACATACTTGTTAAGTTTTTCCTCCCCTCCTTACTCTAATAAACAAGAGTGAGAATGATTAACCAAATATATAAGAACCAATCAGACTAGGCAGAACTAGTTAAAACCAAACATCATGATTTCACTGTGACTCTCTCTGATAAGTAATGTATTTTCATTTGAGTATCATCAACCAAAAGAATGCAAGATTCATGTAAATAGAAAGAATAAATAGAAAACAAAGTGTTGGTAGAAGAATAACTTTCCTCTTACATTTCACCATGCTGGCGTCATTAACCAAAAACGGCCTCCTGCATAAACTAGCCTAAGACTAAAAACAAACAAATAAAGGAAAGAAAAAAAATTGAAAACAAATTAAAGAAAGCCAATAAAAGAAAATGACAACAAAAATAAAACAATACTCCTCCTATCCTAAGAAGAACGTAAGCAAGACTCACATAAAGTGATACTTCTAATGTAGCCACTAGCATATTGGTTGGCCTACATGCTCGAGGGAATATATGTCAAGAAAGATATGAAAGTAAAGCATATAATGAGAAAGATAAGACAATGTAAACCAAAATGTTCAAAGTTTAAAATAATGTACAGAAAATTAAGAATTTAAAGCATAAGGAAGACATTATGTAGTTGTGTGATGGTTTCCTAACACATTGAGAGCCAAATACTTAAACATGCAAACTTTCGAACTGTGAGGTCGAGAAAAAATAAAGAAAGAAATAAATTTTAGTTTCACCACAGTGCTTACCAAAGATGACTCCTCCAATGATTAAGCGATTGGATCGTGAAAAACAGATGGAGGATGAAAAAATTGTAAACGAAAGGATTTTTAATATGTGCAATGGAGTGATGAGGATCCTCAAAAGATTCAACAATCTTTTTGTCAGAAGTGGAAGTGACCTCAACGCTATGAGAACCTGACATAACCATTAGCTTAGGATGAAGTTCCTCGACAACTTGAGGAAGATCCCACTCATCAAAAAAATAGATCATTAAATATTGGTGGCTTGGAAAAATCAATAACAGGAAAATGAGAATCGTGATCAGCTGAATCAATGAAAAGTTCATGGCAACCATGTAAAAAATCTATCTAATAGGATTCAACCTGATCTTGTGATGTACTAAAACAAAATACTAAATACTTCTACAATATTTGCGGAATAAAAAACATGATCGTTCAACCACATGCAAGTAAGAGAAATAAGTAAATCAATCGCACAACACAAGATGTTCTTGGGGAAAGGAACTAATCAAAACTCCTCTATCTAAATTTTGTATTAAGTCAAGGAATCATGAAACAATAAAATTCTTGATATCTCATGAGATTCTCCAACACTCTTTCAACTGTCTCACATGGATCTAGGAAAAATCAGTCTAGTACTTAGCCAATTCTCAACCTTCCTTCAGCCTTCCTTTCTCACACAATTCCTAGGGAATTATCTCCCTATTAAATTGGAAAATTAGCCTTCCTTGACTGCGCAATGCATCATGGCATCCTAATGACTATAATTACACATGGGCAATTTTCTATAAATAAAAGTGATAGTTGTGTTCCCTTTAACCTCTGTCTCAACTGGGTTTGTCTAAGAACTTACATACATGTAAATATTAATAGAAAATTATTAGTTATCTAATTTATCACTGCATGTGAATTAATTCTAATTTAATCCACTTGAATTATCACTAAGTCATATCTCAGTTAGAACTAGTTAAATTGATTTTAACTCAATTAATTGAGTTAACTAATTCACACCTACACCCCACTAATGCATCAATTGCAATTGGACCCAAAAATATTAGAATCCCTATACATGGCTCATCTTAGACCCTCAACTCGAATTTCTTGAGCTAACTCAGCCATCTTGACTTATTTGACTGATACAAGTTGTTGTGAGATTAAATTGCAATTTATTGTCCAATTTATTTAAGGGAAAAATAAATTAGATGCTTCACATTCCACGACCAAAATTATGGTGTGTCATAATTCCACATTCTTCGTGCATCAAGATTCCACAACCTTTGTGGGTGCATTTTTTTCCCTTTCTGGTTGCCAATTTCACTATTTCTTGTTGCAAATTTAAACAATCCCTCTCAACAAGAAAGGAATTCAATCTATAATGATCTGGTGCCTTTGGAATGTTCTGCATGCAAAAATTCTCTAGTGTTGTTTGTACCTACAACCCCTGAAGCTGAATAGCCTCTAAAAAACTGAATTATTATAATGCATCTATCATCAGAGTCTTCTGACTGTTGCTAGCTACTTTACTATTCTACTAGACTCTCTATGTTTTTGCTGACATCTGCATCTATATTGTTTGCATTGCTACCAACTCTGATCTCCACTCCAGTATCTGACATCTGTCACTCTGATTTCTATCTTCCTGACATATGACTGCATCAATCCGATCGATCCTTCTTGCTACTGTTGTATTGTGGGATCCTTATAGCTAGGTTTGATCCATTAGACACACCATATCAATGGACCCTACCCAAATTTATTCTTGGGATTATATCTGTACATCGCCCCACCTATCACCTGGAGGTATAGGTGCATTTTTGACCATCTAGCTCGAAATTTCCCCCTCGTGGAGGTCTCTGCTTGAGTGGACACTTCCAATCGATCTCATCTCTACTTCTCCAACTGTGGCATCTCCACAACCTTCTGAGATTTCTTTTGAGGTTGCATGTTGAGATATAATTGCTCCCTCTCAACCACCGAGTCACTAACCATGAATTTTCTCCTCAAATATTTGCATGCATCCTTGACCTCGAGAGGATATAAGTTCTTTAATCTTACACCGATCTATTTCACCTGTCCCATGGAAATGTGTCTAAGGAACACCTTTCATTTTCTAAATATGAGGTCATAACCACGATCTTCCAATACTGCTACAAAGGCAAGATTCTTCCTAAGGCCTCGAACATACAAAAAATCTGAGTCTAAGAGGGGAGCCAGACTCCCTCTAAAAGGTAACTGTACATATGTTGGTCGCGCTATACATCTTGTCATCTCCAAAATATATGTTTTTTTGGAGGTCCTTCTCCTCCAATTCACTGAAGAGATCTCTATTCCCTGTCATATGGAATGAGGCATTGCTGTCTAGATACAACATGCATCCCATTACAGTCTTGGAAATGCATGCAATGAGAGTAAAATCAAGCTTTAACTGTGAAGCCAACACTTCCCCTACTGCATTTGCAAGCTCTTTCTTTCTTTCCTTCTTCTGTGGAAAATTCACGGCATAATACCATTGCTCATGATAGTGAAAACACTTGATCATGGACAAGTCTCTATTACCCTCTTCACCTTGGGACTTCTTTCCCTTGGATTTATTTTATTTTTCGACTAATGCAAAATATTATTATTTGTCGATGCTGGAGGTCCCATCTCTGGTGCTATGCCTTATCTATGATTTTACCAAGTCAAACCTCAAACTCTCCTAGTCTGGTAGCTTCTCCCTCCCATTCACAGAGTCGTGATAACTATGCTAGCTCTTGGGAAGGACTAGAAGTGTTAGGCTTACCAAATCACCCTAGGATAGTATCACACCAACACTTCCAAGCTCATATCGACATTGAGTGAACTTCGACAAGTATGTTAGTATTGTCTCGCCCTCCTCCATCTTGATCTTTCTGAGCTTGTTCTTTAGCGCCAAATACTTGTAGTCACTTCTATTTTGAAGCAGGTCTGCGAAGGACGTCCACATAGCATATGGAGTCTCCTTCCCATGGAGACTTGAGACAATATGATCTCAAACTCTCTCTAACAATATCCTTCTCGCCTTTTTTACCTTCTTCTGCCATGCATCAAGAAGTTGGGCATCTTCTGCTGTGGCCTTGGGAATACCAGTATCTATGAATTCCTTCAACCTGTTTTCCTCCAACACTACATCGATCTCGTCCTTCCATGCTATGTAATTCAAATTACCCTCAAGAGAATATTCGAGTCTCAAGCTATTGAAAGACATCTTGATCTGTTGTTGGATCCTGAAGAATGAATTTTCAAATTTGAACTTGTTCAAGACAAAATCAATTTCTTATCTTCTATTGTGATTCCTGGTGCTATAATACCATGTAGAAAATATATCCAACGAGATTCAATTTGATCTTGTGATGTACTAAAAAAAGATATTGAATCCTTCTACAATATTTGCGGAATACAAAACACGATCACTCAATCACATGCGAGTAAGAGAAAGAAGTAAATCAGTCGCACAACATAAGATGTTCTTGGGCAAAGCAACTGCTCAAAACCCCTATATCTATATTGTGTATGAGATTCTCCAGCAGTCTTTCAACTGTCTCACACTCATCTAGGAAAAATCAGTCTAGTACTTAGCCAATTCTTAGCCTTCCTTCAGCCTGCCTTTCTCACACAATTCCTAGGGAATTATCTCCCTATTAAAGGAAAAATAGCCATCCTTGATTGCGCAATTCATCACGGCATCCCAATGACTCTATAATTTCACATGGGAAATTTTCGCTAAATACAATTCATATTTATGTTCCCTTTATCCTCTGTCTCAACTGGGTCTCTCTCAGAACTGACATGCATGCAAATATTAATAGAGAATTATCGGTTATCACATTGATCATTGCATGTGAATTAATTATAATTTAATTCACTTAACCTCTCACTAGTTCATATCACAATTAGAACTAGTTAAACTAATTTTAACTCAATTAATTGAGTTAACTAATTCACACCTATACCCCAGTGATGCATCAATTTCAACTGGACCCCAAAAATATGAGAATCTCTCTTCATGCCTCATCTTAAACCCTCAACTCAAATTTATTGAGCTAACTCAGTCATCTTGACTTAGTTAACTGATACAAGTTGTTATGAGATGAAATTAAAATTTATTGTCAAATTTATTTAAGGGGAAAATAAAATAGATGCTTCACATTCCATGACCAAAATTCTAGTGCATCAAAATTCCACATTCCTGGTGAATCAAGATTCCATGACCTTTGTGGGTGCATTTTTTGTCCTTTTTTGTTGCCAAATTCACCATTTCTTGTTTCAAATTTCAACAAACCTCGATCAGAAACTTCAAGATTGTGAATTGATTTATCCTCATGATCTGATGAATTGTATAGAGGGATATATGTAGAAAATGAAATTTCAACCTCTATGTTTCTAGAAAGGTATGAG
Source organism: Pinus albicaulis (assembly GCA_034641835.2). Classification (NCBI taxonomy): domain Eukaryota; kingdom Viridiplantae; phylum Streptophyta; class Pinopsida; order Pinales; family Pinaceae; genus Pinus; species Pinus albicaulis. The sequence goes on from CM076584.1 coordinate 1,210,767,063, forward strand.
GAGGATTTTGGGGGATCCGTGATATAAAAATAATCCTCTCCACATTTAGATGAAAAACTGGCATTCCACGAATTTTGTGAACAGTCGAAAGTATTAATAGTACCAAAAAGTGACTTCTCACAAGATTCAACCAGAATGAAAAAATCATGTAAAATGTCAAGACAATGTGGAAGAGTTGCGGAAGGAAGAGAGTCATCCTTCATCACAGATTCTTGTTCGACTCTTGACTCTCGCACATACTCATCTTAAATGAAATCAAAGGCCAGCTTCTCAAAAACAAATCCATGTGGCACCTGATCCTCATGAAAATCAAAGGAAATATTTGAAAAAAATGAGCACACAAACTCTCAGTTTGGAGGATCAGAGGGATCAAATGATGGAGGATGAGGAGATAACACTTTATCACAATCATCAGGCTTGCAGTCCAAAAATGCGCAAGGGTTCTGAGTATGTGAGATGGGAAGAGATGGTGACAGTTAAATAAATAATTTCTGAGTTTTTTCCAACTCAACCTAAAGAACTAGAGCTATTTTTTGAGAGGCGGATGGAGGGTTATTTGGAACAATAACCTTGTTTGTCACAGATTTGGAAGCTCTAGCCTTGCGATAAGCTAAGAGTGACTTGAAAAATTATAAGTCTTGAGGAATTCATGAAACATGAACAAGATGTATAAATTCTTCATACATGATATCCAAATCAACTTTATTTCGTGGAAATTCACAACAAAGATGTACAAAGCAATTGTGAAAATGACCTAGCGATTCATTGGGTGATTTTCACAATTATAAAATTTTATTGCACAAATGTTCATGAACATATCAGTCAAAAACATGGAACAATTCTACGACAAAGTGTTCAAAAGAGTAAATGGATACTTCAGTCAATGTATGGTACCATTACCTTACACACCCTTCGAACGTGAGAATAAAAAACCAACATCCAAGATCTTCAAGGGGGATGTTTTGCTCTGTGAAAAATTGAAGAAAGTGATCAGTATTTTTAAGAAAGGTTTTTTAACCCTCACCATAATATTTACGATGTGAAAAGTCATCAATAATATCTTCCAACACTTGAAAATTTATATTTCTGGAAAAACATGTCGAGAGTATGATTTCGAAATAATTCATAAACTGAGTGCAGGAATTCAAGATAGGCTTCAAGGGCTCAACTTGTCATTTTGCCCTACTTCTAGCGCCAGAAATGTTGATGGTGTTGGACCTGCCAACATTCAAGGGATCTCCTCAATATGAAGTCCCAACTAGACCTCCCATCATTGGGAGTAGGAGTCCCATCAGTGGGTTGTTTAATGGTATGCCTTGGATTCAAAATCACATAGAGTGCTACATGGTATCTTTGGTTAAATCAAGTGTGTGACCCTATGTAAATTCAATATGATGCATTATCAGTTCTAAAAATGAATTGAAAATTAAGTATGCTCCTTATAAGCCTGTAATAGTACACATCTTGAAAGGAACACACGAGCTGAAAAGAAATTAAACAAACTAACAAGCATAATAGTCCAAAAGTTAAAGGTGATGGGTTAAACCATGATCATGCATTCAACAAGATTTTTAAAAATGAAAATGAAATATTTCATAAGCATATGTGTAAGTTAAACAACATACATCGAAAATATAACAAGAATATTTGTCCGCCTGGGTGGTCATATGCTCCAATTGCTCTAGGTATTGATCAATCATCTGTCGAACTTGTCGTTTGCATTTAGTCTTAGTCAGTGTAGAAATTGATGGGATCTGGTGGGTTCTCATTATGAAATACAAACTGATGTATATCCATACATATGAGACCTGAATGTTTTTTATGAATGGGGCTAGATGTTTGTTTTTATGGATCAACATTCTAGCTATGGCTTTCTCTAACTCTTCCTATGGCTTCATCTTCTTCACGAATGTAAGTGGTGCGTCCTTGTTCTGCATTGTTACAATGGTGATGTAAAATTTTACATTCTTAAGGATTATGAAAAACTATCTTCTCTTTCATTGCAAGTAATTTGAGCGGAAAACTACCTTATGTATGGCCAAAACTCCTCATAAATTCTTCTAGCATAGTGTCTCTAAGTGTGGATACTTCAACAACTATCACTAATCTAATCTCCTTGCGGTATACCTGTACGTAAGGTGCATGTTGTGTTGTTGGACAAAGTTTTTCATTCTCTTGTTGGAGTCCCTATAGATTTTGTGCCAACTACTTATTCTCGACCACCAAATACCGAGGGTTACGTTTGGATGCTCCTGGGAAGGCCAAGCTAGAATCAACAATGGAATTTGGATTCTTGTTGGTGTCGGCCATTATCACCCTTTATCTCATGAAAGCAGGTGATGCATGATCATCCATAAAGTGGTTTCTCTGCACTTGTACAATATTCTTCTGTAGTTCATCGAACAAAAAATTATACACATCCATGACCAGATTGTCATCAAGGGGAACTACCTCCCCTTCCTCTCTCAGGGCTTGCTCTATGGTTAAAAGTGGTGGATTTTGAAAGGTAGCCTCAGGTACGCTAGGCATCAGGTCCATGTCCTCATCTTGCATCTTCGGTTCCACTTCCATGTCTGTGATTTCAACCAACTGTTCAAGCTCTTTAGCAAACTCTCATTCCTGCATTTTTTTTCTCACTACTTCTGATGAAGGTTGATCCTATATATGTTCTTCAACCTATATAGGTGTCATATATTCTATTATGGAACCTTACATTTCTTCCTCTTATTGCTTATGTCTCTCCTCTTGTTCTCTTCTTCTAAGTATTGCTTCTCTCTCTTTCTCTGTTCTGATCTCTCCTGCTTCTATCCCCTCTTTACTTCGATTTCCAAAGATACTTTCTCAGTGAGAGGGTCTAATTTCATTTTCTAGCTTTGTTCCTTTTTGGTATTTTCAAATACCTTCCTCTTTCCTTTGTCCTGCACTGAACTATTGCATGTTGTTGCCACTTCTTCCAGAACTGTTTTCGTCTGTGGAAAAAACGTGAGAAGTCCCAAACGTATTGATCGGCTTACGAGGTCAGGAGGAGTTATAACAGTTCTTCCATGGTTCCTCCTCCAACCATCAATATATCCCGCTGAATGTAGAAATTATACAACATGCATGTATATCTTGGATTCACCCGATCTAACAATGTACTAAAGTTAAATACTGATTCACTTCAAATATTTTGCGGAATTAAAAACACAATCGCTAATCACATGAACATGAAGAAATATCAATCACACACAACATAGATAATTTCTTGGGGAAATATTACGGCTAAAAACCCCACTATATTATATTGTATATTATATCATGGATCATGAAACAATTACATACAAAACTCTTCTCACAAGATCCCTCGGTACATCAGCTTATTGTCTCACACTGTCATACAAAAATTGGAAAATCCCTTAGCCAATTTACTATCTCTAGCCATCCTTCCATCACTGCGTAATCCCTGTTCAATGAAATCCCTAAATTGATGCAATCCTTCTTGCCTTGAATGTGCAAGTATCATGGGAAAATCCAATGTGTTTTTACTTGCATGTGTGGAAGCGAATAGTGTCACAACTAATAGTCAACTTCCATTTCACCTAGAACTCAACTGGGCCTCCACTGGATCTGACATGCATGCAGCTAATATTATTAAATCCTCAGTTGCATGTACGATCACTCATTATGAATTAATCGATATTTAATTCTCTAGATATCTCACTAGTTTATCTTCAGTTACAACTAGAACAATTGAGTTTATCTCACTTAACTAAGTTAAACTGATTTAAAACTTACACAAACTCATGCACCATTTCACTTCGAACTCTATTACAACTAGAATTACTCTGCATGTCCCACAAACTGACCTCTAACTCGAAATTCACTAGCTAACTGATTTTTCCACTTCAGTTAACTATTTCAAGTCCACATTGAGAATATATTACAGTTTATTGTCCATCTAAATTAAGGGATAATAAAAATAGACATGCACCCAAAAATAGCATTATGGGACCCGCCCTAGTGTAGATGCTTAATGCAACCAGGTGCTTAAATCAAATAGGTGCTTAATGCACTAGTGTGGGTGCTGAATCTTCTTTTTGAATATCAACACTCCCTCTCAACAAGAAAAGGATTATCCTTCACCTTGATCCTGCCTCTATGGTATTCGAATTTGTTCATGGTGAGCGCCTTCTTCAGAATAACTGCACCCTGATCTTCTGTGGGAATGTACTAAAGAAACATGATCCTCCTCTTCACACAATCTCTAAGATGATGGTACCAGATATCTATATGCTTGGACCTATCATGAAACACAAGATTAATCAAGAGTTTAATGCAACTCTAATTATCACAATGAATCACTATCGGATCCATCTGAGGACAAAACAAACCAACCAAGATATTTCTCATCCAGATAGCCTCACATGCAGCTTAGCTTGCTGCCATGTATTCTGCTTCCACTAAAATGAGTGCCACGGATATCTGCTTCCTGTTGTACCAAGAAATATTTGTCGACTTGATATTAAAGATCCATCCTGATGTGCTCTTTCTATCTGATGGACTGTCATCCTAATCTGCATCTGTGAAGCCATGCAACTTCACTCCATCCATTATTTTGTACCATAGACCATACTCTGATGTGCCCCTTAGGTATCTCAGGACATTCTTCCCCGCCTTCCAAAAGAGCTTGGTAGGCTTAACTATAGCTTGACTCAGCTGGTTAACAACATAGAAAATGCTAGATTGGAGGTTTCCTGTGATGTAGTTTTTTAGATGTAAGACTCGGAATATCCACAGTCGTTACTTTTAGTCTACGTTTTGAGTCTAAATCAAGACTCATCCTCAAGACAACCTGCTAAGAAGAGAAAATATCAGGGTCAATAAATAGTGGATGTCCATCCATTGGAAAGAGTGAATGGATGGACATCCACTATTTATTGACCCTGATATTTTCACTTCTTAGCAGGTTGTCCTGAAGATGAGTCTTGATTTAGACTCGAAACCTAGACTAAAAATGACGACTGTGGATATTCTGAGTTTTACATTTGAAAAAATAGCAAATGTTTGGTCTAGTGTTCACTATATACATTAGCGAACCCACTAATTGTCGATAGATAGTAACATCCACTACCTCTCCAGAAGTAGCATCCTATTTCCTCCAAGTTCCTGGAAGAGGAGTATCCATGCATTTGCAGCTCTCCATGTAAAACTTACCCAATATATCGTTTTCATACTTTCCTTGAGACACAAAAATTTCACCATCCCGCTTCCATATTCCCAATCTAAGGAAATAATGAAGGAGGCCCATATCCTTCATTTCAAACTCCATTGCAAGATCCTCCTTGCATGAGTGTATCGGCTGCTCATCACTAGTCAAAATTAGATCATCAGAATAAAGAACAATTATCAACAGTTTACCCTCAACCACAATCTAGTACAGGTTTTCATCTGCTTCACTTTTGGTGAAGCCATGTCCCATAAAATAGTTTTCTATCTAAGTGTACCAAGCACGGGATGCTTGCTTCAGCCCATACAACACTCTTTTGAGTCTGCACACATGTGACTCACTGTTAAAGATCTCGAAACCTTCAAGTTTCTCTATGTACACCTCTTCCTCAAATATCCGATTGAGAAACATAGTTTTCACATCCATTTGATGAATGCGCCAACCCATATGAACTAAGAGTGCAAGGATGGATCTAATGGAAGAGTATCTTGCAACAGGCACAAAAGTCTCATCATAATCTATCCCCTCAATCTGTGAGAAGCCACAGGCCACAAATATGGCCTTTTATTTCTCCACACTCCCATCAACATATTGATTTACCTTGTAGATCCATCTCGAACCTACCACTAATTTTTCAACCAGTCTTGGGACAATTTCCCATGCACTATTTTTTACAATGGATTCATACTCCTCCACCATTGCATCAACCCAAGTAGGCTGCTCCACTTCTTCCTAAAATAAATATGGTTCAATCACAATACATTTGCTCATAAGAGCCATGAATCCAATAAATTGGTGAGGATATTTTCTCTGTTTGTGCTATGAAGTAGGGGCTCCTACATCCTCTGTAGCATCAACTCTCAGCCTATCATCTTTCGTGGTGCGATTTCTACCATTTCTGATGGATGGCTCTACATGAGTGATTTACTCCACTCCATGAACCTCCTCATGTGGTTGATCCACATCTTGAGACTCATCCTTGGGAACCAACAGTTCCTCCTTCGCATGCAAGTCCAGCTCCCTCTCAAGGGACAACCGCATAGATTTCCCCTCATCAAATTTTATATCTCGTCGCACAAAAATCATTCTATTGTTGGAAAATACACACGATAATTATGGGGTGTTTCTGTGTACCCCACAAAAATCCCAACTTCAACAGTCAGTTTGAGCTTCTTCCTGGCATCCTTGGTCACATGCACATAAACAAATGAGCCAAAAATCTTAAAGTGTGAAACATCCGGTTTCTTACAAGTGAAATCTTCTTTAGGTGTACTCATGCCAAGTACTCTATGAGGAAAACGGTTTTGCACATAAACCGAAGTGTTCCATGCTTCCACCCACAAATATATTGGTATGCCTTGATCATGCAAAATCACTCGTGTTGCACCCACAATCATTTTTTTCTTCCTCTTTGTGACCCCATTATGATGTGGGTTATGGGGCGCTATGATTTCTCTTCGAATTCCTTCTTTTCTGCAAAAGTTATTGAATTTGTTAGAGATGTATTCTCCACCATTATCGCTCCTAAGAGCCTTCACTTATTTCCCTGACTCTTTCTCCACTAATTCTTTAAACTCACAGAACTTAGAGAATGTTTGATCTTTCTTCTGCATGAAGAAGATCCAACATTTACAGGAAAAGTCATCAACAAATATTACATAGTACCTATGTTTTGTTGTTGAAGCAACCGATAATGGCCCACACATGTATGCGTGAGATCTATCAAGGATCCCCGAAGCTCGGTTCTCCTTCTCATGAAAGGTGGAATTTACATACTTCCCCATGGTGCAACCCTTTCACTAATCTAACTAAGAAATTTTTCCCATTGGAATTCTAGTAGATATTTGTTGCATGACTTTCAAGGCTTCATGATGAAGATGGCCTGAAATCCTATGCCATAATTCACCCTCATCCTGGATCACCACTTTCTCTGCCTTTCCCACCATGGAAAGCATAGCCATCTACCTCCAGCTTGTATAGATTCTTAACTCAAATCTGTATCCACTTGGATTGACCCATTGTTTTATGTCACAAGAAATATTTTCCATCACTAACACAATTTCATAGCCTCTATCCCCCAACATTGCGACCCAGACCAAATTTCTCTTCAAACATGGTACATTCATCACATATTTTAATTGAAATGGTTTACCTAACTCCCTCTGAAACGTAATGGTACCAATCCTGCTAGCATTGTATCGTTCGTCGTCTCCCATCTCAATATGCATCTGGAGATTTTTCTCCTCCAAGTCACTGAAAATTTCCTTGTCTCCCATCATGTACAAGGAAGCGCCACTATCCAAATACCACATCGATCCCAATGCACTTGACACCATGCATGCAATAAAGGATAATTCAAGCTAAAATTGTGAGGCAAGGGTCTCACTAGCTGTAGATCCAACAACCTTCTTATTATTCTTCTTTTGTGGATAGTTAGTAGCAAAATGCCTATGTTCGTGATAGTGAAAACACTTCACCTTGGACATGTCCTACTTCTTGCCTTTAGACTCAGATTTAGAATGAAATTTATTCCCTGTCCCCTTATTTACCTTGGCAACCAAAACACAATCCTCTTCATCATCATTATTTTATGAAGAGCCATCTCTAGTGTCCGCCTGAACTCCTCCTGCACTAGATCTGACCACAATCGTTCCCAAACTGGCAATTTTTCTCGTCCGTTGATAGATTCTTCATAACTGTGCTAACTCTTAGGAAGTTCTGGGAGAGCCAAACTCACCAAATCATCATCAACGACTATTATTCCCACACTCCCTAGTTCATCCCGACATTAGACAAACTTTGTGAGATACTTTGGAATGGTGTCACCCTTTTCCATATTGATCTTCCTGATTTTATCTCTGAGCACCAATTTCCTATGGTCACTGCTACTTTGGAATAGATCTGTCAAAGCCTTACACATAGAATATGGTGTGAATTTCCCATAGAGGCTTGAGACAATATGATCTCGTACTCCCTCCAACAGGATCCACCTGACCTTTTCCACTTTCTTTTTCCATGCATCAATATTGGTAGCATCTGTAGCATCTGGCTTAGGAACATCCTTTTCAATGAATTTCTTCAAGCCATTATCTTCGAGTACCACCTCCATCCTATCCTTCCAAGAAATGTAGTTCAAGTTTCCTTCAATTGCATACTCTAACCTAAATCCATTGAAATCCATTCCGAACTTGAATCAATTGTAGCGACAAGAAATATTTTCTACAAATTCAAATTCTATCGAGTCATAAACTCAGCTCCTGCTTCACTTCTGAAATTTCCTATGCTATGATACCATGTATAAATTATACAACATGCATGTATATCTTGGATTCACTTGATCTAACAATGTACTAAAGTTAAATACTAAATCGCTTCTACATATCTTTTGCGGAATTAAAAACACATTCTCTAATCACATGAACATGAAGAAATATCAATCACACACAACACAGATAATTTCCCAGGGAAATATTACAATTAAAAACCACACTATATTCTATTGTATATTATATCATGGATCATGAAACAATTACATACAAAACTCTTCTCAAAAGAGCCCTCAGTACATCAACTAATTGTCTCACACTGTCATACAAAAATTGGAAAATCCCTTAGCCAATTTGTTGTCTCCAGATAGCCTACCTTCACTGTGTAATCCATGTTGAATGAAATACCTGAATTGATGCAATCATGCCTGCCTTGACTGCACAAGTATCATGGGAACATCCAAGGTGTGTTTACTTGCATGTGTTCAAGCAGATAATGTCACAATTGATAGTCAACTTCCCTTTCACCTAGAACTCAACTGGGTCTCCATTAGATCTGACATGTATGCAGCTAATATTAGTAAATCCTCAGTTGCATGTGAGATCGTTGATTGTGAATTAATTAATATTTAATTCACTAGATCTATCACTAGCGTATCTTTAGTTACAACTAGCACAACTGAGTTTAACTCACTTAACTGAGTTAATTGATTTACAACTTGCACAAACTCATGCACCACTTCACTTCAAACTCTCTTACAACTAAAATTACTCTACATGTCCCACCAACCAACCTATAACTTGAAATTCACTAGCTAAATTATTTTTCCACTTCAGTTAACTATTTCAAGTCCACATTGAGAATAAATTACAATTTATTTTCCATCTAAATTAAGGGATAATAAAAATAGACATGCACCCAAAAATAGCCCTGTGGGCCCTGCCCTAGTGTAGGTGCTTAATGCACTAGTGTGGGTGCTAAATATTATTGTTGAATCTCAACACTGACCTAGTTGGAGTATACTCTCACATAGTGGTATTTGAAAATTCCCCTCGGATAATATGAATTGTAACTCTTTGTGTCAAACTTGAATCTAAATATGGCTTTCCCTTCGACATCTGCGACTTTGATATTCTTAATCTCGTACAATCTGGCCTAGAAAAGAAAAATTGGCCATGGTGCCTTCTTTATCCTATGCAGTTCTGCTTACAACCCTGTGGATATATGATAAGATACCTCTTGCGTGACAATTTCGTCAGTGGTATATATTGGAAAAATATGTGCTGGCTTCTACCCACTAAATACTCCGATCAATTTCCATCCGATAAGGAGAACCAATCCACAATATTGGATATTGCCTCCATATCTACTCATGACATGGAAGTTGGGTCCTCCTGAAAGATGAGATAGTAAAGCGGGATGATTAAGTGATTATTAAGTTGGTCCATGACTCCGCGATGACTTCAATTCAAGAGTAGCTTGAAATAGATATGTATGGAAATTTCTCTTAGTGAACTGATTCAATGAACAGATTTCATCCTATAAGTATGCAGACTTGTAGAAGTGTTCTTGCTCGCTTTTGGGTGGATTATGAGCTTATGTCACATGGACTCTTAGCTGATGAGCTAGAAGATATGAACAGTTGAATGAATTACCCTCGTTCACTACCTAGTTCAATAAGATAACTCGCCCCCAGGAAAGGTCTCCATGTTTGGTTGACCATAGATTCTGCAAGCTAGTATGACCAGAAGATGATAGGCTTTCTCAAGTGATTTTGTCTTATACATGTCGATGGGTGTATGTCTAAACTTAGTTCTCTCCTTCACCCAGCTCTTTATGATAACTCTCGTGTTTTTGTAGCTATGAGTGGCATAGAATAGTGATTCCATGTTATTCAATGGCCTAGGAAGATGATACATATTCTTAAAATATGTTTCCAAGAATATAGCAAGATTCTACCCACTCGCATTGCTCAATTTCATAGTTTTCACATAAGTGTTTGAGAAAACCCAACTGATCACATCTGCACTGGGAAGGATGGATACCTACATGCAATATTATAAATTCATGACTTTGATTTTGAGATACACCTTTCATTACTCTAATTTTTCCTGATATTCCTTTGTAAAGTGGAAACTTGATCACTTGGATAGATTCACACATGCAAATTTATTTCAAGAATCTGATAATCAGATTCCACACCTTGAAGGGGGTATTCCTATACTGAATCAATTTGTGGAATCATCTTCTGAAGCACTCTCTCCCCCACATGAAGAACCAACCACAGACGACACCTTGAATGATGTGATTGAAAGAATTTGGAGATTAAATCTTGATTCAATTCCAACTCAGTCAAATGAGTAGCCTAGGCCATCTCAGAAAGGTCCCCCAAAATGGTTGACAAAGACACTAGATAACGTTTGTCCCGATGAGGTTGGAAATATAGGAACAAGAAGTTCCACCAGACAAAATGGAGGTGACATATATAATTCTGATTCACCTATTGATATGGATATTTCTTATAATTGTGAATTGATTTTTTCTACAAATCTTGAACCAAGTTCCTTCAAATAAGTTGCCTGTCATGTTGAATGGAATGAAGTGATGCAAAATGAGTATGATGCATTGATAAAGAATGGCACTTGGAAGATGGTTGATCCTCCTTTTGGAACCAAATCAATTGGCTACAAGTGGGTCTACAAGAACAAGTACAAATTGGATGGCTCACTTGACAAGCACAAAGCCAGGCTTGTGGCAAAAGGTTTTGAACATAAATAAGGGGTCGATTATGAGGAAAAAAATTTCCCCACAAAAAAATGGGCCACCATTTGGATACTCTTTTCCCTAGCAGCTCAGAAGGGATGGAAAGTCCATCAAATGGATGTAAAACCCGCCTTTTTGAATATATATCTAAAGGAGAAGGTTTTTATGTCCCATCCAAAAGGATTTGTTGTGAAGGGCCAAAAACACAAAGTATGCAAGCTTATAAAATCCTTGTATGGCCTAAAGCAAGCACCACGAGCTTGGTATGAGAAATTAACTGAGCATCTTCTAAAACTTAACTTCAAACATTTTGATCTTGATGATGCAACTTCGTTTGTTAAGAAAGTTGGGAAAACACAACTAAGTGTCCACATAAAATGGTAAGTCAACTAGAACTTGTTCAACTAATTTCCCAATACTGATTTCAATAGTTTCCTTTGATTAATCTCTCTTATATTCCATTATGAAAGTGATTGCTCGAGAGATGCTTAAAGATTATTTTATGTGTGGGAGAAAAAAGACATTGGCAACAAGAAAATATCAGTTATTAGAAATACTACTTTCAGGACATGTTCATGTAGCACAACGACCAACTAACTAGAAGGATTGTGCAATTCTAGGAAGAATGAATAACTAGCTGAGGATACTAGATTGTGCATTCCCAGTAGTCAAGGTTGAATATTGAGGCTTGAGACTACACACTATGCAGTTTAGCCTAGGATGTGATGTGGGAGAGACTACACATTGCGCAGTCTCAGTGGAAAAGGATGGAGCCTGAGGCATGGCACTGAAAAATATGTAGTGGGGCTAGAATTTACTACACATGTGCAGTTCTAGAGGCCAAGCTCTGATTTTGGGCCTCAATACTGCATAATGCCCAGCTGGGGAAAGTGAATTTTGGCTAAGGGAAAGATAAATCTCCCAAAGGAAAGTGTGAAAAATGAGCATATATGAGAGATGGTGAAGGATTAAGTGAAAATATCACTAAGTGTGATTGAAGAAAGATAAATTGAGTATATAAAATGCTTAAATGAGAAATGAATGAGATCAGTGAGGAGAGTTGCCTCAATGACGACCATCGGTGAAAAATGAAGAAATCGATGTGACACTTGTAAAAGGAAAATTATAACTTGAAACAACACTTCTACAAGGTAAAATAATTCAAAATTCCAACATGCATGCAAATAAACAAGAAAAACAACACTCATTCAATCCAAATGAAGAAAAGTGACAGAAAAAGTGACTAAAGGCGATAAATGAAAAACTCACCCAGAAAAGCGTCGAAAATCATACCGAAGGTTCCTTGATCTCCTCGGGAATGTTAGAACTCCAATATCAAGTGTGATAATGATATCTAGGGATGTCAATTAAATATATTTGAGAACTTAGGGTTTATGATGCACATGCCAAGAATTAAGGGAAAAGCAACACATGGTGACAATTTTCAAAAATAACAAGTGTGCTTCCTTGGGGTACTAGAACTAGATTCCTAAATTTAGGGATTATTTTTTTTTCTCTTTTATATTTTCCGGAGAAAACTTGTCATGCACACCACCGGGAAGGATTGTGCAGTTTCAGATAACTGTCAGCTCCCGACTCAATGCACTGCACAGTTTTTGAGCTCAGTGAGTGATTGCACTGTTTCTGAGCTCAGTGAGTGATTACACAATTTCTGGGCTCAATGTTGGGATACTAGTATTGACTGTGCAATTCATAACATCAAGGTTAAGACTAGCTCCATGAATTGTGCAGTTTCTGGAGGGAAGCCCAAAACTACTGCACAAGGCTTAGACAAGAGTTAGCCTGTGACTTAGAAAATAATTTATAACTGAAAATTAGGTGAAAACAAGAAAAAATGAAAGACAAACATTAGTAAAATAATAGATACCTAGTTGTAGTGCAAGGTAAGTTCATGTGAAAATAATTTTAGGCTCCAAAATCTAGGCAATGGAAAAATTTTGGGGGGTGGTTGTAGCCGCTACAACATTGGCGACACACTGGTAGAAATATAGCTCTCTGAATGAATATTGTATTGTGTGAACCAGGTCTCACCCTTCCATAACTATTGTTCAATTAATTGATTATCACAAATCCCTCACTTAATATTATTTAAAGACATATCTCATTCCACCCTCTTCATCGGTGGAACACTAACCAAGCAAAGTCGCACCGAGTTGTTTCGATTGGGGATGAGGAGTATATAAGTACACAAGTAAACGCAAAATGTGAGTGTTATTTTCATCTCCTGTGTTGCCCCACTGCCTGCAACCCTGGACAGTACCCAAATGGAGTCACGTTAGGAACAAAAACATTACTCCGGTGCTAGTGATACTAGACAGTACCCTCATAGATTTTCTTGCTTCACCTCTCTACACAAGAAGCCTTTCTCTTCTTCCACCATTTATTTTATTTTTAAATATATATTTTTTTTTTCAAAGAGCTATGCAGAGGAACTTATTTATTTCATGGGGAAGAAGAGGGATCCCGACTTATTGAGTGTAGAATAGGTTTTTCCTTCAGAGAAGTATGTTTATGTACACCTCTCACATACTTTTTAAGGTTTTACTCCCCTCCTTACACTACTAGAATAGAGTGACAATAATTAATCGAATATATAAGAACTGATCAAAATACGTGGAACTAGTTAAAACCAAACATCATGATTTCACCGTGACTCTCTCTGATAAGGAACATATTTTCGATCTGAGTATCATCAAGAAAAATAATGTAATATTCACACAAAGAGAAGGAATAAACACAAATTCAAGTGTTGGTTGAAGAACAAATTACCTCTTGGATTTCACCATGCTTGCTTCAACAACCAAACATGGTATCATGCAAAAACTAACCTATGAATGAAAAAAAAAAACAAAGGAAAGGGGAAAAAATGAAAACAATGAAAGAAATAAAATCAAAGCAAATAACAATGAAAATAAAACACTACTCCTACTCCTATCCTAAGTAGAACGTAGGCTAGACTCACATAAACTGATACTTCCAATGTATCCACCGATGCATTGGTTGGCCTACATGGCAGACGGAATAGATTTAAAGAAATATATGCAAGTAAAGTGTATAACGAAAAATATAAGAAAATGTAAACCAAAATGTTTGAAGTTTGAAAGAATGCACAAAAAATTAATAGCGAAAAGCACAAGGAAGACATTCCGCAGTTGTGTCATGGTGTCCTAACACACTGCGAGCCAAAGACTTACACATGAAATATTTTGAACGACGAGGCTGATCAAACATAAAGAAAAAAATAATGTTTCACTTCACCACGGTACTCACAAAATACGACTCCTCCAATGATTGAGTGATAGGATCTTGAAAAACATATGGAGGATGCGAAAATAAAACATAAGGATTTTCCATATGTCCAATGGAGTAATGATAATCCTCAAAATACTCAACACTATTATGATCAGAGGTGGAACTAAACTCAAGGATATGATAACCTAACATATCCATTAACTCGGGTTGAAGTTCCTTGATAGCTTGAGCAAGATCCAACTCATCGAAAGATAGATCATCAAAGATTAGTGGCTTGGAAAAATCAATAACAGGAAAATCAAAATTCTGATCAGCTGAATCAATGAAAATATCATGAAAACCATGATTAGAAATTTCAATATCTCAAATGGATCTATCCTCATGATCCGATGAATCATATAGAGGGAGAGATATAAAACATAAAATTTCACCCTCTATGTTTTTAGAAAGGTTTAATGAGGAGTTGGAAGGATCCATGATCGAAAATTCATCCTCTATGCATTTATATGAAAAAATGAAATTCTACAAAATCAGTGAATGATTGGAAGTATTAATGGTATTAGAAAGTGACTTCTCACAATATGCAACTGGAATGACAGAAATGTGGAAAATTTTAGGATAATGCGGAAGAGCTTCGAAAGGAAGAGAGTCATCCTTCATCACAGATTCTTGTTCGACTCTTGATTCCTAAACATACCCATCATAAATGAAATCATAGGTCAGATGCTCAAAAAAAACTCCATCCGACACCTGATCCTCATGATCATCAAAGGAAATATTTGAAATATATGGATACAAAAACTTGCAATTCGGAGGATAAAAGGCACTAAAGGATGGGGGATGAGGAGAGAAAACTTCATCACAATCTTGCAATCCAAATTCACAGGGGTTATGAGTATTTGGTATGGGAAGAGATGGTGATAGTTAAACAGAACATTTCTCAGTTTTTTCCACCTCAACCCATAGAAATAGAGTTGTTTAATGAGAGGCGGGAGGAGAGTTACTTGGAACGTCAACCTTGTCCATCATATATTTGGAAGCTAGAGCCTCATGATAAGTTGGGAGTGACTTGAAAAATTATGAGTCTTGAGGAGTTAGTGAAAAATGAACAAGATGTATAAATTCTTTGGTCAATATATCCCAATCAACTTCATTTCCTATAAATTCAGAACAAAGATATACAAAGCGATTGTAAAAATGACATACTGATTCATTGGGTTATTTTTTCAATTCTAAAATTTTATTGCATAGATGTTCTTGATCATATCTGTGAAAATCATGGAACATTTCTATGACAAATTTTTCCAAAGATTGAATGGAGACATCGGTCAATGTGTGGCACCATTGCCCTATGTGCCCTTCGAACGTGAGAATGAACAACCAACAACCAACATCTTGAAGGGGGATATTGTGATATGTGAAAAATTGATGGAAGCAATAAGTATGTTAAATTAAGGTTGTTTCATGTGCCATAAAATTTAATATGTGACAATTAATCAACATTATTCGCCGACACTTAACAATTCTGATTTCTAGAAAAACATGCCAGGAGTATGATTTCGAAAGAATTCATAAAATGAGTGCGCAAATTCAATACAAAATTCAAGGGACTAGCTTTTCATTTGACCATCCTTCTAGGGCCATAAATATTGATGGTGTTGGACCCACCAACATTTAGGGGATATCCCCGTTATGAAGTCCCATTTGGAGTAGGAGTCCCAACAGTGGGGTGTTTAATGATATGACTTGGATTTCAAATCGCATAGAGTGGTGCATAATGTATTTGGTTAAATCAAGTGTGTGACCTTGAAAAAATTCAATATAATGCATGAGTGGTTCTAACAACGAAGGGATAAGGAAGCCTTCTCCTTGAAATCTTGTAGTATTATGAATCTTGAAAGGAACACGCGAGTTCAAAAGACATCACACAAATTAACAAGCATAATAGTCCACAAGTTAAAGGTGATGGGTTAAAACATGAGCACACATTCAACAATATTTGTAAAAATTCAAAAGAAATATTTCATAAGCATATTCGTGTGTTAAAAAAAACATCACAAATATAACAAGAACAATCCTACTAAATTTACAAGATATGCATGAAGACGTGATGACCCTGATTTTATAATAAGTGAAAATTCCATTCATACTTACAACATTATGAAACACTTTCCCCAATAGTGGAATGTGAATTCAAAAACACTTGCTCCTCCCAAATAAGTATACTTTTTCTACACTATGGAGAAGCCAAGGCTGGCACAAAACTACCAAGCCTTTTCTAAGCCTAATCCCATCCAAAAGCTTGCCTCCCAAAAGCCCTTTACAAGAGTTATGAGGATGTATTTATAACCCAAGGGGGGTGACTCTTATCATGCCCCTTAGTGACCCTTGGACTCCCCTCATGAATCCTCACATTACATTTGACTCTTCACATTCCATCATGGACACATGGATTTTCATTTATACAATAATTACAAATAATATTACAATTTCTCCTAATACCCATATAAGACAAAATAAGGTAGAGACGACTTGACATCCTAACAAGACAAAACACTATGATGCTCGAGTTGGGGTGAACTCAAGTTGGGAATATTGGACTTGATTTTTCTTGGTCACATACTCATGCCAAGCTAGGTACTTTGCGATGGTCTCCTAAAACTGTGATATAGTTTCAGGCTGGAAGTGAAATATTTCCTCCATAGCATCCAGGTACAATCTTTTGGAATTAGTCTTCACCTCTTTCTCAATCAGGAGCAACATAATTTTTATATGAGCCAGGTCACTGATGTAGGTATGCAAGTTCTATTTTTTCACCTTCATATCCTCCCGAGCGGTCATCTTCTCCAGCCGCTCCAGGTATTGATCAATCTCCTGCCCAACTTGTCATTTGCGTTTAGTCTCAGTGAGTGTACCAACTAATGGGATTTGATGAGTTCTCACCATTAAATCCAAACTATTATATATTTGTACATATGAGGCCTAAATGTTTCCTATGAATGAGGTGATATTTTTGTTGTTTTGGATAACCATTCAAACTCTAGCTTTCCCTAATTCTTCCTACGGCTTCATCTTCTTCACCAATGTAAGTGGTGCAGCCTTGTATTGCATTTTCCACTCATGCACAGCAATGATGGAATCTTATACATTCTTAAGGATTATGAAAAACTCTTTGCTTTGTCAATGCAAGTCATTTAAGCAAACAAATGCCTTATGTATGGTCACAAACTCCTCATAAATATCCCATAATGTCTCCAAGTGTGGATACTTCAGAAAGTATCGCTTTGATCTAGAATTATGTAGGAATGAAACAAAATACACATATAACAATAAATAAAAATATGCATTGGAAATAACACTTCATTTCATTAATATCAAAGAACTAAAATTTTCTTACAAACAGAATGGAAATAAACTAGCTAGGGCGCTGGTAGCTTATCTCTGAGAAAATATATGGCGGCTATAGGCCTCTAAACTATGTTACAATGAGGCTAGAGGGCCTATTTATTGTTTATAAACAAGGGAAACCCCTGAACATGCAAAACCGTAACCCTAGGAGATGAAGCGCCAAAACTATGGGCCCCTCTTGGGTAAATTGGTGTTTCAACTTCCCAGGGACGTAACTTTGGCATACGATCTTCGTTTGATGCGTACCATACCTCGTTAGAAATATCTATTCGAGGAATACATTTTTTGATGTGAGAAATATTTTTCTAGAGACCCTTGTTGCTCTTGGTTTTCCCAAAAAACGTCGTTTAGGGCCTCAAAATGGCTCTGGAAGTTCAGGACACGAAAAACTGCTAAAAATAGTAAGTTGTGCCGAAACTAAAAAACTGAAAGAGACAATGGTGGGGCCCCAAGTGGAATAGGTGGGTGGCCACCAATATTGACTTGGATCATTCCTCCCTCCTTAGGAATCAATGGTCCCCATTGCATTGATTTCCTCCATGAGATGAGGAAACTTCTGTTGAACTTGGTCCCTGGTGAACCACTTGCCTTGGTGCAGGAGTTCACCAGCTTTGACAACCCGATACAGTTGGATATTTCGTTGGTGAATGCTCTTGATTTTCATGTCCATGATACAATCTGTGGTGTTATATTCCATGCATTCTAGGTTTAACTCTATTGGTGTGAGTTTTTCTGCAACGTCAGAGGTGTCTAGTAGAGGTGGGAAGTAGGGATGAAGGCAGTCCACATTGAATGGTGGAATACTGAGCCCGAAGGCATTGTTCCCTACATCCTTGGTGATGGTGTACATCCCATATCAGAGCAGGTGAAGCTTACGGTGGGGTCCAGTGAGGCACTCCATCTGCAAATGTAGCTACAATTTTTCACCCACCTGGAAGTTGTGTGGCACCCGATGTTGATCATGTCGTTTCTTGTACTTAGCATTGGCTCTGTCCAATATGTCACGAACTTGTTGGTGGATGTGTTTAATGCGCTTGATGAATTTGTTGGCTTTGTCAGCTTCAGACTGGACATGAGCCGAATCGGCCTGAGTAGCTGCAAATGGCATCGCTACGTCAATGGGACATAGTGGCTGGAATCCCAAACCCACCTGAAAGGGGTTGTGGCCAATTGAGCTATGGAGAGCCTAGTTATAACTATGTTGTACATAGGAGAGGTTCTCATCCCATGTACATGGATGCTTTGAATTGTAGATGCGCAGAATGTGTACAATCATCCTGTTGACGACCTCTGTCTGGCCATCAGTTTGGGGATGGAAATTTGTGGACTTGGTGAGCTTGGTGTCCAACATTGACCAGAGGCTGGACAAAAATGTGTTGAGGAAAATTCTGTCCCAATTTGATATGATAGACTATGGGATCCCAAAGTGCACCCACACTCGTTCAAAGAAGATTTTAGCAATGCCTTCTGTTGTGATATTCTTCTTGCAGGCCACCATAATGGCCATCTTTGAGAATCAGTCGACGACCACGAAAACACAATCGTTTCCATGCTTAGTAGAAGGAAGGCCCGACATGTAATCCATAGAGATGGATTCCCAAGGTCGAATAGGGGTAGGTAGCGGAGTATATAGGCTTTGCTTCTTGATGGTTGGTTTTGAAATGGCGCGAGAAATGTAGGATCTGATGTACTTCCCGACATCCTGTCGAAGGTTCGACCAATATAAATACTTCTACAGTACTGCCAATGTTTTCTTGACCCCGAAATTCCCAGCGACTCGAATATAGTGTGCTTCCCATATCATCTTGGCTCACTTTCTTGAAGGAACACAAAGGTGTCCCAGGTGAAATAAAAATGCATCTTGGAGGTGAAAATTTGGAAATTGTGAACCCCCAAAGAGTGCCTTGTATGTGTGGCTGAATTCTAGATCGCTCTTGTAGAGAAGTGGCAAATCAAAATTCTCGTGCCCACAAGAGTTGAGAACAGTGGTTAGCACCACGATTGGTGGTCGACTGAGGCATTCTAAAACATTATTGGTGCTACCCTTCTTATACTTGATGTTCAAATGAAACTGTTGCAGATATGTGGACCACTTCTGATGGCGATCATTCTGAAACTTCCCTTATGTCTATATGAATTGCAGGGGTAGGTGGTCTGTGTGGATGATTGTTTCCTTGCGCAAAATGTAATGCTTCCATTGTCGACAAGCCTTCACAATGGAATACATTTATTTTTCATAATTGGGATACTTGCGAACTGTGTTGGACAATGTCTCACTGTGATATGCCACTGGATGCCCTTGTTGAGTAAGAACTGGCCCAATAGCATAGTCAGAGGCATTTGTCTCGACCTCAAATGGTTGTTGCAAGTCTGGTAATGTGAGCACTGGGGTAGAACAGAGGTGATGTTTCAATTCCATGAAAACCTTCTGTTGAGATTCTGACCAAAAGAATTTTTCTTTCGCTCCTCCCTTAGTGACTTGACTCAAGGGCCAAGTGATATGAGAGAATCCCAACACGAACTTGCAGTAGAAATTAGCAAGAAAAAGAAAGTTACGAAGCTCTGTTAGAGTGGTTGGGGCTGGACAATTCTGAATGACTTGGACCTTGTTTGGATCCACATGCACCCCCTTTTCATCAATAATGTATCCCAGATATTGAACCTAGGTCATGCAAAAAGTGCACTTCTCCAAATCAGAACACAACTTGTGTTGCCACAGTGTTTGGAGGACTTGCCGGATGTGGTGGAGGTGATCTTCCCAAGTTTGGATGAAGATCATAATGTCATCCAAGTACGCCACTACAAATGAGTTGGTGAATAGCCGCAAGATGTCTTACATCAACCTCATGAAGGTTGCAAGAGCTTTTGTCAACCCGAAAGGCATGACTAGCCATTCAAAAAGGCCCTCCTTGGCTTTGAAGGCAGTCTTCCACACATTAGAGGGTTCGATTGGTACCTGGTGATACCCAGACTTCAAGTCCATCTTGTTGAAATATTTCGCCCCTTTGAGTTGGTCCAGAAGGTCATCAATTCATGGGATTGGGTACCTATTTCAGATAGTGATCTTGTTCAACACCTGATAGCCAATACAGTGTCTCCAAGTCCCATCCTTCTTCTGTACCAACACGATTGGGCTCCCATAGGGCGACGAACTTGGCCAGATGTGACCTCTCTGCAGAAGCTTCTGAATCTGCCTCTTGATTTCATCATTATCCAGAACAAAGCACCAATAGATTGGTCCATTGGGTAGTGGTGCACCTGGGGTCAAATCAATGGGATGCTTGACCTGACAGTGCAAAGGCACCCCTGTGGGTGAGGTGAAGATGTCCCCATACTCCTCCACAACCTTGTCCACTTTTTTTTGTCTTGTAGAGGAGCCCTATATGGAGGTCATGGCCATGGTATTCTTCTTTCCCTCGAGTGGATCATCAGGAAAACAAATTTCCTAGTTTTGGAAATGAGCAGACTGCATTGTTTTGCAGTAACTAAAGAGATAGCAGCAGACGGTGGTACCTCTGGTATCTGGTACAAATTATTTCCCAAAGTAACAATAAAAATGTGAGGCTGAGACTCATACACAGCATGTCGCTTCCACAAGTATGGTTGGCCTAATAATACACAAAAACATCAAGAGGAGCTATGTCACATAATACCTCATCTGTTAAGGGATTGATTCTGTAGGGAAGGTGGCACTACTGGCTGACGCGGAGATCCCGTCCTTAGTGAAGCCACCCGATGGTGTATGGTTGTGGGTGTGTTGTGGTTGGCAAGCCCAACCGCTTCACAGTGTCTACTGAAATGAGGTTCTTTTGGCTCCCATTGTCGACAATGAACTATATCAGGGAACCCTTTACCCACATCTGGGAGTGGAAGAGACGCTTCTCCTCCTTTAGATCTTCTAGTTCCTCCTTCTAGATCTTCACAGTGGCAACAGTGGCGTTGGGTTCCACATCAATAATTTTTTTCCCTTTTTCACTCCCCTTGTCAAGTTCTGATTCAGAGTCAGAGCATGCATCTGATTCAGAAGCCCTCATCTTGGCCACTAGTGGCTACTTGGCCAACACTCACTTGTGTTGTGAGCGGAGCTCTTATGGAACTCACACCAATTCCCCATGTCCTTCTTTGGCTTTGCAGTGTTGTTATTTTCTTATGGCTTTGGTAGGTTTTCTTGGGCCGCCATGCCTTGGATTTGTCCTTTTTTCTCTAGTTTGGGGGTACCTTTCCCTTGCTTTTGATTCAAAGATCCAAAGTCTCGCTTCTTCTGTTTGATTTTCTGCTTAATATTTGCAGCATACCCATATGTTGTACCAAGCAAGGATATGTCTAGGAACTCCATTTCCTCCTGAATGTATCTGTGCAGACAAATACGATACTTTAGCACCAAATTTTTCTCTGAATATTTGATACCCAACTTTGTGCACAGGGTATGGAACAAATTTGTCAACTCATGCACATCTTGATCTCTTTGTTGCCGCAGCGTGGTCCATTGTATGTACTTTTCCTCATAGCTCCCCACGGGATAGTATTGTTCCTTGATTGCATCTCGAAAAGAATTCAAAGTGGGTACGGCTAAGAACAGAGAGGGTCATGTCTCGTCATTTTTCTCATGGTAGGTTTCCCACCAGTCCTTTACATGGGGGGTAGCTTTGAGGAGTGAAAAAATAATCTTCTCCTGGTCGAAAAAATAATGAACTAAGAATATCCTTCTAATAAATTCAACCATCTATCTATGGCATCTACATCTATTTTACCCTCAAATATGGGAATGTCAAAGTTTACTTGTACCTTAAAGGGAGTCGCACCTCTAAAGTGGCTGGTTGATGTAGATGCGCTGCCGAAGGGCATTCGTTGAAGGATCTGGGAAAAGTTATCCATCATCGCATTCTTTTGTTTTTCGAGGGCCTCCTCAAGAAATATTTTGAGAGGATCTCCTGCTCCCTCCTCTTTCTTTTCATCCCCCATGGGAGGCCATTGGGTTTTTCGAGGCTAATCTTGCAAAGATTCAACCAGATCGAGCCCTAACTCCCTATGCCCCGGCCTTGTTGGGGACATGCAAAGAAGGATCGAGAAAAAGCAGACCAATCTGATACCACTTATCTGGATTTATGCAGGAACACAAAAGAATACACATATAACTATAAATACAAATATGCAATGGAAATAACACTTCATTTCATTAATATCAAAGAACTAAAATTTTCTTACAAACAAAATGGAAATAAACTAGCTAGGGCACTGGTAGCTTATCTCTAAGAAGAGATATGGTGGCTATAGGCCTCTGAACTATGTTACAATGAGACTTGAGGGCCTATTTATTGTTTAGAAACAATGGAAAACTGTAAACATCCAAACCCCTAACCCTAGGAGATGAATCGCCAAAACTATGGGCCCCGTTTGGGTAAATTGGTGTTTCAGCTTTCTGGGGATGTAAATTTGGCATACGATATTTGTTTCACACGTACCAAACCTCGTTAGAAATATCTATCCAAGGACTATAACTTTTGATGTGAGCAACATCAATCTATGGACCCCTGTTGCTCCCGGTTTTCCCAAAAAATGTCGTTTAGGTTCTCAAAATGGCTCCGGAAGTTCACGACCGAAAAAATGCTAAAAATAGGAAGCTGTGCCGAAACTGAAAAACTGAAAGAGACAATGGTGGGGCCCCAAGTGGAATAGGCGGGTGGCCACCAATATCCACCTGGATCATGGTTCTCTTATCTCCTCGCGGTAGACATATGCAGAAGGTGCATCCTACACTCTTCCAAAGATTTTTTCATTCTCTTACCAAAGTTCCTTTAGATTTTGTTCCAACCATTTATTCTTGGACACCAAACACTTAGTGTTACATTTGGCTGTTCTTGTGAAGGCCAATCTAGCATCGACAATGACATTTGGATTCTTGTTGGTGTCGGCCACGATCACCCTTTCTATCAGGAATGCAGGTGATGCATGATCATACGGGAAGTGATTTCTCAGCTCTTGTAGAATATTCTTTGGTAGTTCATAAAATGACAGATTGTACACATCCATGACTAGATCATCATCAAGGGGAACTACATCTCATTCCTCACTCAAGGATTTATTTGTGGTTGAAGGCGGCCGAGTCTGGAAGATGGCCAGAGGCGCGTTGGGAATCAAGTCCATGTCCTCATATTATGTCTCTCGTACCACTTTCATGTTCGTGACTTCAATCAATCGTTCAAGCTCTTTAGTGAACTCCCATTCTTGCATTTGTTTTATCACTCCTATTTTTGGTTGATCCTATATTTTTTCTTCAACTTATATAGGTGTCGTATCTTCTGTGGTGGCACCTTTCCTTTCTTCCTCTTCTTTCTTTTGTATCTCCTCTTGTTCTCTTATTCTAAGTATTTCTTCTCTCTCTTTATCTATTCATCTCTTTGCTTCCTCTATCCCCTCTTCCCTTTGGATTCTAAAGCTACTTTCTTAGTGATGGGATCTTATTTCATTTTCTAGATTTTTTCGTCTTTTGTATTGTCAGCTACCTTACTCTTTCCTTTGTCCCACACCAAACTGCCCCTTGTTATTGTTGCTTCTTCCGAAACTATTGTCGTCTGCGAAAAAACTTGAGAAGTCCCAAAAATACTAATCATATCACAAGGTCAGGAGGAGTTATAATATTTCTTACATGTTTCCTTCTCCAGCCACTAATATATCCTGGAGACCCAGTTGTAGTATACTCTCAAAATTGGTCTTTGAAAATTCCCCTCAGATCATACAAATAGTAACTCTTTGTGTCGATCTTGAATATGACTATGGATTTACCTTCGACATATGTGACTTTAATATTATTAATCTCTTATAATCGAAGTTGTAAAGGAAGAGTTGGCCATGGTGCCTTCATCGTCCTATGTGATGCTATTAACAACCATGTAGAGATATGATAATATAAATCTTGCATGACAATATTTTCAGTGAAATATTTTGGAAAAAGATGTGGCGACTTCTGCCCACTGAATACTCTGATCAATGTGCCATATGGTAAGGTGAACCAATCCGTATTCTTAGATATTTCCTCTGTAACTTTTCGTGACATGAAAGGTGGGTCCTCCTAAAAGATGAGCCAACAAAGAAGGATGATGAAGTGATCAGTAAGTTTCTCTGTGACTCCACGATGACTGAAATCCAAGGGTATATTTCAATAGCATGGTTCAATACTTAACCAATTTTATACCCTCTAGGATCCCTATTTCCTTGTGTTGTATCCTTGGGTAATTAGGCACTATTGATTAGGGAAATTCCCAATCCATTAGGGGCCTTCTATGATTGCATGGACCACCTGTGTGATTTGGATAATTATACAACTTATAGTACACCTCCGTTGAACTCCAATATCAACTAGGTCTTTCTCATAATTGACATGCATGAGTTATTTATGACTAAATTATCAGTTAAATTGTTGAACACGTGAAGCGACACCTCACTGTGTAACATCCTACTAGTTATTCCATAAATTAGAACTAGTTGAACTGAATTTAACTCAAATAATTTGAGATAATTTATTACAACTCAAAATAAACTCAAATAGGGCTCCTATAACGTAGGATACACTCTACATGCCTCTATTTTAACCCTCAACTTGAATTCACTGAACCAACTAAGTCATATAAACTTAGTTAACTCGTACAAGATGTCATGTGATGTGGAATTACAATTTTATTCTAATTTAATCAAGGGAAAATTAAATTAGAATCATTTCTTGGTGTCATTTTCATCACTCCCTCTCAGCAAGAAAGGGATTGTTTGATACCCATATCTTTCCTCTATGGAACTCAAATTTTCCTCATGATAGTGCCTTCATCAAGATGTTTGTATCCTGCTCCTCTGTAGGAATGTAATCTAATAGCATAATCTACCTTTTTCACACAATATCTAAGATGGTGATATTGGATGTTGATATGCATGGACTTATCATGAAAAACTGGATTAACCGAGGGTTTAATGCAACTCTAGTTATCAAAATAAATCATCATAGGATCCAATTTTTGACCAAAAAAACCAACAAGGATATTCCTCATCCATATAGCCTCATAATATGCTTGACTAGCAGGCATGTACTTTGCTTCTACTGAACTTAGCACAAATAATATTTGATTCCTACTATACCAGGAAATTGTTGTTGACCCAATACCGAGGATGCCCCCTAATGTGCTCTTCCTGTTGGATGGACTCCCTACCCAATCTACATCTTTGGAGCCTTGAATCCTCACTCCCTCTGTTCACCTGTACCAAAGACCAATCTAAGTGGTGCGTCTGAGGTATCTCAACACATGTTTGATTGCCTTTTAGTAGAGCTTGGTTGGCTTAACCATATTTTGACTAATTTTTTTAACCACATAACACATGTTTAGTCATGTGTTCATCAAGTACATGAGTGAACCCAGAAGCTGCCTGAAAATTGTAGCTTCTACCACTTCACTTGAAGTAGCATATTCCTGGCTCCAATTCCCTGCTAAAGGAATCTCCATAAGTTTTCTACTCTCCATGTGAAACTTATTCAGTATCTCATTGACATATTTTCCCTGAGAGACAAAAAATTCCCCATCTCTTTTCCAAATTTCCAAACCAAGGAAATAATGCAAGGGCCCCATGTCCTTCATCTCAAATTCTCTTGCAAGATCCTCTTCGCAAGAATTGATCAACTTCTCATCACTTTTTAGAATCAAATCAACGACATATAGTACTATAATCAATAATTTACCTTCAACCATAATATGGTAAAGGTTTTCATCTACATTTCTTTTGGTGAAGCCCAACCCGATGAAATAGTTGTTGATCCAAGTGTACCAAGCACATGATGTTTTTTTGAGTTCATATAATTCTCACTTGAGTCTTCACACATGTGACTGTCTTTCGAATGTATCAAATCCTTCTAAATTCCCTATGCACACCTATTCCTCAATCACTTCGTTGAGGAATGTTTCCTTTACATCCATCTAATGTATTTTCCATCCCATTTGCACTAAAAGTGCAAGAATATATTTGATTGAAGCGTACCTTGCTACTATAGAAAAGGTATCATTGTAATCTATTACATGCAACTAAGAGAACCCCTTGGAAAAAAAATTTGCCTTGTTTTTCTCGACACTCCCATTTGTTGCTTGCTTCACCTTGTAGATATTCCTAGATCCCATGATTGACTTGTCCTTTGGTCTTGGGACAACCTCCCACGCACTGTTTTTGATAATGGAGTCATACTCCTCTACCATAACATCAATCCATACTAGTTTTTACACTTCTTCCTCAAATGAGGATGACTCAGTCTCTACACTCTCGCTCATAAGAGCCCTGAATCCAGTGTACCGATCTGGGGACATTATTTGTATGCCTTGTGATGTGGGTGCTCCCACATTCTCTCTAGCATCATGTATCAGCCTGTTAGCCTCTATGGCGCGCTTCCTTCCATCTCTAGATGTATATGTATGAGTGTGTGCTTCCACTCTCTATTCATATGCATGTGGTTGCTCCACATCTTTAGGTTTTTCTTTTGGAGCTAAGAGCTCCTCATCTACATGCATCTTAATCTCCCTCCGAAGGGAAATTCACATGGCCTTTCCTTCATCGAATTTCACATCTCTACAAACCACTATCATCCTATGAGATGGAAAGTACACCCGATAGTTGTGAGGTGCATTAGTGTACCCCACAAATATTCTCAAAATAGTTGTTGGTTCTATATTTTTTCATGCATATTCGATAACATGATAGTATATTGATGAAACAAAAATTATAAAGTGCGCCACATTTGGCTTCTTACCGGAAAAGGATTCTTCTGGTGTATTCATCCTGTGAATCCAATCAGGACTTATGTTCTGCACATACACAGTTGTGTTCCATTCTTCTTCCCACAACTACAATGGTAGGCCCTGTGTTGAAAATTGAAACAAGAAATACTAAAAATAACATTAAAAGGGATTCTAATTTAATTTTCCCTTAATTAAATTAGAAGGAAATTGTAATTATACATTACATGATAGCTTGCAAAATTTAATTGAGCTGGGAAGACTTAGTTAGCCCAGTAAATTTGAGTTGAGGGTCAATCTGGAGGCATGTAGAGTTCACTCTAAGTTTTAAGGGGTCTAGTTGCAGTTTATTTTGAGTTGTAATTGTTTAAATTAATTATTTGAGTTAAAATAAATTTAACTAGTTCTAACTGATAGAGGAGCTAGTGAGAGGTCCAGTGAATTCAATATTATTTAATTAAAATTCAGTGATCAATTAAATAACTAAATATTAATTACAAATAGCTATTGCATGTCAATTTTGAGGAAGACCCAGTTGAGATTGGAGTTAAAGGGAAACATATTATCAATTGTATAATTAGAAAATTGTACAATTCATGCATGAGGTCAAAAATATGCCTTGGATATATTTCGAATTAAATTATTGGGAATTTAATAATTAATAGGGGCTCAATTCCCTTAGGAATGCGTAATCAAGGTTGAGCTCCTAGAGGAAATAAATTGGTTAAGCATTGAACCAAACTTGTTGGTATTTGTGTGAGACAGTCAGAGATAGTGCATAGAGTTCTCAATCATGAGAGAAGCATTGTATTGTTTCATATTATTTACTTAATGAAATATAGAGATAGCGGTTTTTTTTTAGCTAAGGTATTCCCCATATAAATCTTTGTTTTGTGTAATTGAAATTAGTTCTTTCATGTTCAAGTGATTGTGCGATCGTAATTAGTTTCCACAATTTGTAGAGTAGATTCAAGTATTTTATTTTAGCATATTACAAGATCAATTGAATATATGTGTATTTTATACATGGTATCAAATAAGGAATCACTATAGAAGACAAGAATACGAGTTTGTTTTAAACAGGTGAATCAAATTTGCATATTTATTCTTGAGGACCAGCAACAAATCAAGATGTCTTGCTATGGATTGAGACTTGAATATGCCCTTGAGGGTAGCTTGAATTACATAACTTGGAAGGACAAGATGGAGGAAGTGTTGGAGGAAAACAGGTTGAAGGAATTCATAGAAAATGATATTCCTAGGCCCACAACAATAAATGCTCAAAATCTTGATTCATGAAAGACGAATATAGCAAAGGTGAGAAGGATTCTATCAGAGGGAGGTCGAGATCACATTGTCTCAAACATCCATGGAAATGAAACTCCATATGTTATGCGGAAGACATTAATATATTTGTTTCAGAACAACAGTGACCACCGGGCTAGCGCTGAAGGAAAAGCTCAGAAAAATCAAGATGGAGGAGTGTCAGACAATAACAAAATACTTGACGAAGCTTACTCAATCTCGAGATAATATTGGAAGTGTTAGTGTTTCCATTCCCAAGAATGACCTGGTGACCCTAACACTTCTAGGCCTTCCCAAGAGTTGGGAAAACTACTAGGATTCGGTAAATGGGAGGGAGAAGCTACCAGAGTGGGGTTGATTGTGGTCCAACTTGGTGCAAGAAGAGATTAGGTGGAACACTAGAGATGAGACCTCTTCAAGAGACAAAGAAGAATATTTTTCAATAGTTGGAAAAGGAAAGAAGTCCCAAGGCAAAGAGGGCAAGAAGAAATAATTTTCCAACATCAAGTGTTTTTATTGTCATGAGTTTGGGAACTATGCCATGAAATATACACAAAATGAAAGCAAGAAGGAGCCCGTAGCAGCAGCAGCAGGTGAAGCTCTAGCTTCATAGTTTGAAATTAATTTCATTCTCTTTGCATGCATGGAAAGCACTATAATGGGATACATTTGGTATCTCGACAAAAGTACCTCATTTCATATGACAGGAAATAGACATCTCTTCAGTGAGGTGGAGGAGAAAGACCTCAAACAGAACATAGAGTTTGGAGATGATGGGAGGTATAGTGTGACCGGTATTGGTATAGTTACTTTTTAGAGGGATTCTGGATCCCCTCTCATATGCATAGATGTATTGTTAGTTCCAAGACTAAATAAGAATATTGTTTCCGTCGTGGTATTGGAATACCATGGCTACGATGTGATATTTAGAAAATGCAAGGTTTTCCTTAGACAAATTACCATAGGATAGTTAAAACAGATCGGTGTGCGAGTCAAGAACCTATATACACTGAAGGTACCAGATGCATGCAAAGATTTGAGGAGAAAGGCAAAGGTTAGAGACTTAGTTTCTAAGAGGGATCGTGAATTACCTCTCAACATGTAGCCTTAGAAGAAGCCTCAAAAAGTTGTGGAGCAACCACAATTAGAGAAGAAGAGAGGAGACCGAGTGGAGGCATCCACTCAAGCAGATACATCCAGTAGATGGGAATTCTGAGCCAAGTGGGGAGAGGGAGCACATGTAGCCATACCTCCAGGAGAGAGGTAAGGCGATGTAAATCAATAGTCCCAAGTTTGCAAAAAATTAGGTAGGGCCCATTGATATGTCTTCTCTCATGGATCATTATCTTGCTACCAGGGCCCACGATACATAGTAGCAGGATGAATCAGTGGCGGTTGATGCATTTATATGTTAGAGTGAAAAACGTAGAGACTAGAAAAAGTAAGATACTAGGGAGCACAGAGTAGAGTTGGCAGCAGTGCAAAGTGAACAATAGCGTAGAGTTTTCAATATATGATGAAGTAGCTAGTAGCAGTCAGAGACTCTAGTGACAGATGCATCATACTGATCACAATTGATCCAGTTTGGACTATTTTATGTTTTAGAAGTTTTCGTAGCAACAACACTAGAGAGAAGTGTTCAAAGCATTCCAAAGGTACTAGATTAGGATAGAGTTGAATTCCTTTCTTTTTCAAAGGGAGTGTTGAAAATTACAATACAAAATATTGAAAATGGAATCAAAAGGGTTTCTAATTTACTTTTCCCTTAATTAAATTAGAAGGAAATTGTAATTCCACTTCACATGAAAACTTGTACGGGCTAACCGAGTTGGGAAGAATTAGTTAGCTCAGTCAATTCGAGTTGAGGGTCAAACTGGAGGCATCTAGAATTCAGTCTAAGTTTTAGGGGTTTCAGTTGCAGTTTATTTTGAGTTGTAATTGTTTAACTTAATCATTTGAGTTAAAATCAGTTTAACTAGTTTTAACTGATGGAGGAGCTAGTGAGAGGTCCAATGAATTAAATCCTATTTAATTCACATGCAGTGATAAATGAGATAACTAAATACTCACTACAAATAGTTGTTTCATGTCAGTTCTGAGGAATAGCCAATTGAGATTGGAGTTAAAGGGAATTATATTATCAATTTTATAATTAGAAAATTTTACAGGTCTTACATGAGGTCAGCTGAATGCCTTGGGTTTATTGCGCAGTCAAATATTGGGAATTTATTAATTAATAGGAGCTCAATTACCTCAAGAACGCATAAGCAAGGTTGAGCACCCAGAGGCAAGAAATTGGTTAAGTATTGGACCGGATAAATATTTGTTTTGTTTTGGAAAGTGTACAAAGACATTTTAGGAGGGATATTACTTGAGAAAGGTGCTTAGTTATGCATGGGTCTTCGTCTTTAGGTACCTTCCTTGCATCATTATGTAAGCACTATTGAATGAGGTACTTAGTGATGCATGGGTCTTCGAATAAATGATAAGAGCTAAAGCAATCATTAAGGACGACACCACCCTGACATGAAAACTAGTGTTGATGTCAAACGTTAAGGGGTTGGTGACGTCAATGGGAAATGGTGATTCCCATTGTGCCACCTGAGGAAGTCCATAAAGGATGGAAACCTCAAATGTAAAACCTCAATCCTATAATATGAGTGTTGAATTCGATAGGAAAGAAGCATTAGCTGCACGAAAAGTGCTAATTTAGGGAATAAATCGGTCAGATGAAAATAAAATATAACATGGTAGGCCAGAAATGCATGCTCACAAAAGCTGGTGATATAAAATGCAATGGAAGACTGGCCCAATTTAGGAGCGGTAATGGAAGTGGGTGCAATCATAACCATTTTTCTAATAGGAATGGTCGTGGAATCTGTAGGACTTTGAGGGTAAGTGTAAGTATGTTCTGACTAGCGTGAGGGGGGTAATTGGATAATGTGCGAGCTATGACCAAGGGTGACTAGAAACTGTTGTTGGCTATAAGACATGAAAATATGGGTGGGAATCGTTTTCCTAAAATTCATTTGTACACTTTCCAAAAGAATATAAAGGTGGTTTGGTTAAGTATTGGACCATATAGTCGAGGCTTTGCACAGATAAATATTTGTGTTGTGTGATTGAATTTGTTCCTCTTTCTTTTTCATGTGATTGTGCGGTCGTAATTTGTTTCCACAATTTTTAGAATAGATTCAAGTGTTTTGTTTTATCATATTAGAAGAAGAATTGAATCTATGTGGATTTTCTACACCCTAATCATGTAACATAGCTTGTGCAGCTCCCATAATACTTTTTTTATTTCTTTATGCAACCTCATTATGTTGTGAGATATGAGGTGCTATAAAATGTTGTCAAATTCCTTCTGATGCACATAGGTTATTGAATTAATTTGATGCATATTCTCCACAGTTGTCACTCCTGAGAGCATACACCTTCTTGCATGTTTCTTTCTCGAAAAGTGTTTTGAATTCACAAAATTTTTAGAACACTTGGTATTTCTTCTGCATGAAGAATATAAAAAATTTGCATGAAAAATCATCTACAAAAATCACATAGTACCCGTGCTTGTTCGTGGAGGCTGTCGATAATGGTCTAGACAAATCTGAGTGAACTATTTCAAGTGTCACTTCCGCTTGACTATCCCTATCATGAAAGGTGGATTTGGTCTACTTCCCCAATGTACACCCTTTGCATGTATCATACTACTCAAGTGAACCCTTAGTAAGTCCTGTAGAAATATGTTGCATGAACTTCAAACCTCCATGGTGAAGATGGCCCAATATTCTATGCCATAACTCACCAATGTCTCGGTTCTCCACCTTCTCTTCTTTCGTGCTCAATGAATCACAACATTCTACATCCAATTTGTAGAGGTTCTTTACTCGAACCCCGACCTTCTTCACTTGTATCATGGCTATGTGACAAAGGAATGCCTTTCATTTGCTAAATATCACATCACAGCCACGATATTCCAACATAGCAATTAAAATTAAGTTCTTCTTTAAACCAGGAACATACATGACATATTTTAATGTAAGAGAAGAACCAGAATCCTTTTGAAAGGTAACAGTACTAAAGTCGGTTGCGTTATACCTCCCGTCATCTCGCATCTCGATGTGCATCTGGAGGTCCTTCTCCTCTAAGTCACTAAATAACTCTTTGTTTCTGTTCATATGGAATGAGGCTCCACTATCCAAGTACCACACAAAACCCATCACTGATGACACCATGCATGTGATGAGAGTGAAATCCAACTCAAATTGTGAAGCAAGTGCTTCACCTACCACTCCTCCCGAGGGATTCTTGTTGGCCTTCTTGTGTGGATACTTCGTGGCATAGTGTCCCATCTCATGAAAGTGAAAACATTTAATCTTCAACAAGTCCTTGTTCTTTCCTTCCTAACCATAATATGATTTGGAATGGGATGAATTCCCTTTCCCTTTATTTTCCTTTCCATCCAAGGGATAATTCTCCTCATCATCATGTTTTGATGAGGATCCATATCTGGCGTTCCATTGAATCTCTTCTTGTATCAAGTCGAACCACAATCGATCCCACTCTGGTAGCTTCTCCCTCCCATTCACCGAATCCTATTAGCTGTGTAGACTCTTGGGAAGGCCTATAAGTGCTAGGATCACCAGGTCATCCTCGAAAACTGTAACACCAACACTTCCAAAGCTCATCTCGACACTGAATGAACTTGTTCAAGTATTTTGGTATTGCATCACCCTTCTCTATCTTGCTTTTTCTGAGCCTGTCTTTCAATGCCAACTTCCTTTGGTCGTTCTTGCTTTGAAACAAATTTGTTAATGCATTTCACATAGCATATGGAGTTTCCTTTCCATGGAGGTTCAAGACAATATGATCTCGAACACCTTCCAACATAATCTTTCTTGCCTTTGCTACGTTCCTCTCTCATGCTGCAAAATCTTGAGAATCTGTTCTTTCAGGCTTAGAAATTTCAATGTTCATGAACTCCTTTAGTCCGTTGTATTCCAAAACTGCTTCCATCCTGTCTCTCCAGGCTATGTAATTCAAACTACACTCAAGGACATATTTTATTATTAATCCATAGAAAGACATCATGATTTTGCTGCTAGCCCTGAAGAGTAGATCTGCAAATTCGATTTACCTACCCAGAACAAACTTGTATTCTTATCTTCTAGAGTGGTTCTTGCTCTTATACCATGTAGAAAATTCATGTAGATTCAACTGATAATTTTAATATGATAAAACAATATAATTGAATCTACACTACCAATTACAGAACTCAATTTAGATCTTCAAATCATAAAACATGAAAGAGAAAGAATTTAAATCACACAACACAAAGATTTTCCCGGGGAAAGGCTTAGCTAAACACCTTGCTATCTGTATATTGCATAAGCTTAAGAATATGAGAAGATTAAAATGTTTTTATCCAAGATGAGAAACCTCTACATTATCTCTATTTGTCTCAATTATTACTAGAAAAGGCTGGTTCAATACTTAACCAATTCTCTTCACTCTAGGACCCCTATTTCCTTGTTTTGTTTCCTTGCATAATTAGGCACTATTAATTACAGAATTCCCAATCCATACTACGCAATTCATTAGGGGCCTTCCTCTCATTGCATCCACCACCTGTACAATTTGGATAATTATGCAACTGATAGTACACTTCCCTTGAACTCCAATCTCAACTAGGTATTTCTCAAAGCTGACATGCATGAGTTATTTATGAGTGAATTATCAGTTAAATAGTTGAGCACATGAAGCGACACCCCAATGTTTAACCTCCTTCCTCCATTAGTAAGAACTATTTTAACTGAATTTAACTCAAATAATTTTAGTTAATTAATTACAACTCAAAATAAACTCAACCAAGGCTCCCATAATGTGAGAGACACTCTACATGCCTCTAGTTAGACCCTCAAATCGAATTAACTGAACCAACTAAGTCATCCTAACTTAGTTAACTCATATAAGTTGTCATGCGACGTGGCATTACAATTTTATTCTAATTTAATCAACGGAAAATTAAATTAGAATAATTTCTTGGTGCCATTTTCAACAGAATAATGTTATGTTATTAATTGAATAGCATTATATTATTATTAGTTGAGATTCTATTTTATAATTCTCATATCCTAAGTATCTCTTTGTTAAGCCCTCAAAAATTCCCCTCTAATTTTTGGTGAAAATAAACGGGGGGTTATTAAAATTTTTAAATTACTATCCTTTTCATGTGAGTTGATCTTATGTTTCTTAATTTAAAGAGGTGGTTCTATGTTATTTTCCTTTTCAATCTTTTCATTCCCTTAAGTTTTGAAGTACTTTAATATAGAAGAAGAGATATCAATGCCTTAGAAATAAGCCACTTTGAGGGGGAAACCTCCAATACATTACATGAATGAAAATTTATTGGATGATTCAAATTACAAAACCTCCTTTCTATATATGGGAGTCCATGGGGCCACAATGTAATCCTAGTAAATGCAATGTAATCCTAGCTAGCCTAACAATAATAATTTAAGGCACAATAATAACAATATGGGGGTTACAGGGGTACAATAATAACAATAAGGGGGTTACACTAACAACAATAAGGGACTATACTAGTAATATAGGGACCTAACATGCCCTCTCCTTCAAAAAAGTGTTGTCCTCAACGCTTGAGTAGCTCTGGGTGCTTCTGTATAAAATTCTCATCCTCCCATGTAGAATCTTCAGTGGGTAAGTTCTTCCACTTGATGAGATACTCTGAAATTGATCGATTTTGTAGTTGTCGAGTTCTTGTTTCCGTGACCGCTTCCGGTTCCAATATGATTTTTCCTTCCTCATCAAGTTCTGGCAATATTGTTTGAACTGGAAGATTTTCACCTATAACCTTCTTTAAGCACGAAACATGGAAAACTGGATGTACTCGCCAAGAAGCAAGAAGCTCCAATTTGTATGCCATAGTACCAATCTTTTGCAACACCTTGTAAGGACCATAGTACTTTGGCGATAATTTATTATCCTTCTTAGCTTGCTTGAGGGACATTTGTTTATATGGTTGTAGCCGTAAAAATACCCAATCTCCTACATCAAAACATCTCTCGCTGCGATGTTGATCTCATCGTTGTTGTTTTGTTTCATTCGATTTGAGCCTCAACAAGAAGTAACCATCGAATCTATCGTGTTTGTTTATCAGATACAAAACAACGAAGATATCCTTTCAAACATTTATTTACTATCTCAGTTTGACCATCAGATTGAGGATGATAAGATGAGCTATGAGCTAATTGAGTACCCAAACAAGAAAATAACTCCGTCCAAAAAATTTCAGTAAAAATGGGATCTCTGTCGCTCACAATAACCCTTGGGCTTCCATGTAGCTTTTGAATTCTGTCCATAAATGTAGTAGCAACTGTACTTGCTTTAAATGGATGAGATAATGCAAAAAGTGTGCATACTTGGTAAGTCTATCAACTACCACCATGATGACACTCTTTCCTTCGGACTTAGGTAAACCTGTGATAAAATCCATTGAAATCTCCTCCCAACGTTGACTTGGAATGGATAAAGGTTTTAGAAGTCCCGAGGTCTTAATTGTTTCCACTTTATTCTGCTGGAAAACCAAACATTCCACCACAAACTTTTGAATATCAGATTTAAGGCCATCCCAAAAAAATTCTTTCTTCACCCTGTGGTAAGTTTTTAAAAATCTTGAGTGTCCTTCTAAAGGAGAAGTGTGCAATTCCAAAAGAATATTTTGTTTTAGTTGGGAATTCTTACAAAGATATAAGCGATCTTTGTACCATAAGGAATCATTTTTCCAACTAAATGTATCAGATGTACTAGGATCTTGCTGCAACTTTTGAATTAGTGTCCATACATCTTTGTCCTTCTTCCATTCATCTCTTGGTTCAGTTATCCAATCTGGTTGGATAATAGAAATGGCACAAAGCAATGCTTCCACCTCTTCATTCTTTCTTGAGAGTGCATCTGCAACAACATTAAGCTTTCCTTTTTTGTAGATTATTTCAACGTCATAACCCAACATCTTTGTGAACCATTTTTGCTGCTCTTCTGAAGATAGTCTTTGTTCCAAAAAGTGTTGAAGACTATCATGATCAGTTTTTACCTTGAAGTGTCTTCCCATTAGGTAAGTTCGCCATTTCTTTAGTGCATGCAGTATTGCTAACATTTCCTTCTCATAAATAGGTTTCGGTAAATACTTTCCTTTTATTGGACAACTTTCAAAAGCAATGGGTCTTCCTTCCTGCATTAAAACTGCACCAATTCCATTTCCTGAGGCATCACATTCCACAATAAGGGTTTTTGTGAAGTCTAGTGTAGCTAAGACCGATGCTAGGCACATTTCCTCTTTAAGACGTTCAAAGGCCTTAGTTGCTTCAGGAGTCCATGAAAATGCATCTTTCTTCAATAATGTTGTTAGAGGTGCTGCTATTCTCCCATAATTCTTAACAAACTTGCGATAATACCCCGTTAACCCGAGAAATCCTCGCAACTTCTTCATGGTTGTGGGGACTTTCCATTCCTTAATGGCTTTAATTTTGTTAGGGTCTACTTTAACACCCTCGTGAGATACAATATGACCCAGATATTCCACCTCTTGTACTCCAAAGAAACATTTGGATTTTTTCGCATATAATTGTTTCTCCTGCAATAGTTTGAGCACCCTGTCAACATGTTCAACATGATCCTTCCAAGACCTGCTGTAGATTAGTATATCATCAAAAAATACTAGCACAATTTTCTAAGGAAGGGTTTGAAAATGGAATTCATCAACCCTTGAAATGTAGAAGGTGCATTGGTAAGGCCAAAAGGCATGACCAAAAATTCATAATGACCCTCATGAGTTCGAAATGTTTTTTTTGGAATATCTTCAGTCTTCATTCTAATTTGATGATATCCTGAATGAAGATCCAGCTTGGTAAAATAAATTCTCCATGTAATTCATCCAATAATTCATCAATCACAGGAATGGGAAATTTATCTTTAATGGTGAGCTTATTGAGCTCCCTATAATCTGGACACATTCGCCATGATCCATCCTTCTTGTGTACCAATACTACAGGAGCAGAGAAAGAACTTTGAATAGGTTGAATTATACCCGCCTCTAACATTTCTGCAATCATACGTTCAATTTCGCTCTTTTGGAAGTAAGGATATCTATAAGGCCTAATGTTTGGAGGAACACTTCCTGGAATCAAATGAATAGCATGATCATGATCACGAATAGGTGGGAGTCCTTTGGGAGTTTCAAACACCTTGGAATGATTGTTCAAGACTTGTTGGAGATCTGCAGAAATAGATGATTTTGATGTTGGAACTTCTAGTGAGCATAATTGTGCAATTACGCCTCGTTGTTCTTTCTTTAGAAGCTTTGTCATGACATTAGAGCTTATTATCCTTCCCATCTTCCCTTCAATACCCCGTAATTCGACTTCCTTTCCTTCTGAAAAAAATTTCAAGAAAAGTTCTTGAAAATTAAAAGCTACCGTCCCCAAAGATTATAACCATTGTACTCCTAGTACAACATCAGCACCTCCCATAGGAATGGAAAGCATTGGACTATTCAATACATATTCCCCCATGGTTAGCTTGATATTATGGCATTTTCCAGAGCAATTTATAGTTCCTCCATTCGCAACCATCACTTGACATTCTGGTGCTGGGTATAGGAAACAATTCATTTCCTTGGCTACCTTACAATGAATAAAATTATGGGTGCTACCTGAATCAATCAACACTATTACCTTTTTCTTCTTGATATGTCCTTCTATCTTGAGAGTTTGAGGAGTGGTAATTCCTGCCAATGAATTACACGATATGGTCGGACTCATTTCTTCCTCTTCTAGGGTTGGTTCCTGGTGTATATCCTCTTCTTGTTCATTTTCTTCTTCCTCTTCACAATCTATGTAAAATAATTTCTTCTCAAGACACTTATGACCTTTAGTGTATTTTCTATCACAACTGTAGCAAATCCATTTTGCTCTTTTTTCTTCGAATTGTTGTGGTGTCAACCTTGTAGGTTGTGGAAATCTAGGAGTAGCAACACTTCCCTCTTTATAGAAGTGAGTGGTAGGCTTCCTTGTCGCCATAATTTTACATTCAATTTTTCTTGCCAACCTGAATGTCTTCTCCAATGAATCAGGTTGCAAAATGCGAACTTCATGTTGGATGTTATCCTTTAAAGTACCTATGAAGAGATCAATCCCGTGTTCCTCTGGAATATCAGTTACCCTTATATTCAATTTTTGGAAGTCCTCAATGTGCTGCCCCACTAAACCCTTTTGTTTGAGATTTATCAATTGGCCAAAGAAGGTGTTGCTCTTTGTATCCTCATAATGTGCTATCATTTCCTCCGTAAAAATTGACCAAGTGACAATTTTTTTACGGGAGAAAAGCCATCGATACCATACAAATGTATTTTGTTCTAAATGTAAAGTTGCAATGCGTACCTTTGTGTGTTTTGCACATTATGGAGATCAAAATATTGCTCCATCTGTAGTATCCATGTTACAGGATCCTTTCCATCAAACTTCCTCATATCCATTTTTGAAATATGGTGGTTCTTCCCGCCAACATTAGAGTTTATGAAATCACGATTAACATTTATTTTTTTCTCATCATGAGGTTCTTCTACTATCTTTTCACCATTAGGAAACATTTCTTGTATCAACTTTGTCAAACCTTCAATGTCTGCTTTTAGATCATTCTTCATGTTTTCCATGTTTTCTTTCATGTCATCCATCTTAGCTTCCATGCCAGCTTCCATGCCATCCATCTTAGCTTCCATGCCTTTCTTCAAAACTTCCATTTCATTTTTTGTTGCTCTTTGCGAGAGTGAAATTTTTTGCACTTGCTCTTGTAATTTTGATAGATCATGTTGCAATTCTTCATCTTCATGAGTCATAGTAGAGCCTTCTGAAGGCTTAATGGGTGTTGAATTATTTTTACGAGGCATATTTTAGAACCCAATACCTATATCTATTCTACAATATGCCCTTGGAATCAATTCAAATTGGTTCTTCAACAAGACTTATGCAATTCTGAAACACACACCTTTTTCTTTGCTTTGAGAGCTCTGATTTCGAAATTGGATTTTCATCTCCGTGATTATGACTTTATTATTTGAATTTTAAGAACACCGAGTTCTCTAAATTATCTTTTCGAACGCTATAGGTCTGACCTGATTTGGATTCTCCAAGACAAAGTCGTGTCCAATCTCCCGCAATGACCTAATTATGGACCGGTTCAGTAGAGTGAACTTGTACGACTTGCCACGTGTCACTGTTTCATCCTTTGTCTCTAAAATTGATAGCCAAGAAACTACAGTCTGTTTGCTTCTGACCATTTTTTACGGCACTCCAATCCAATGCCCAGAGAGAGATTTATTGAGCTTTTCCCACGATCACCTCTTTGAGATGAAATTCAGGAGCCTGAAAAAGCACTACCTTACACAGATCATATCTCCCAAAATATTGCGAACCAAGATCTGAATTTTTTTGACGAATTTCCTCAGGATTTAAGATTCACACCATATGAATTTCAAATTCTTAACCTTCATAGAAAAAATTTATAGCACAAATTCCACGATGACCTGTTTAGGAGCCTGAAACAAGACCTAACTTCCACAGATGATATCTCCGAAAATATTGCGAACCAAGCTCTGAAATTTTTAGAAAATCTTCCTCAAGATTTCGGCTTCGCACCCTAAAAATTTCAGCTTCTGAAACTTCGTAGAAAAAAAATTTATAGCGAAAATTCCACGATGACCTGTTTGGAGCAGCGAAACCCTAGAATCCAAAGCTCTGATACCAAATGTTGTGTAACCAGCTCCAAAAATAGAAGAAAAGAGATATCAACGACTTAGAAATAAGCCACTTCGAGGGGGAAACCTCCAATACATTACATAAATGAACAATTCTTGGATGATACAATTTACAAAACCTCCTTTCTATATATAGGAGTCCATGGGGCCATAATGTAATCCTAGTGGGCCACAAAGTAATCCTAGCCGACCTAACAATAATAATTTAAGGGCACAATAATAACAATATGGGGGTTACAAGGGTACAATAATAACAATAAGGGGGTTACACTAACAACAATAAGGGACTATACTAACAATATAGGGACCTGTAATAATTTTATATGCATGAGTTATTTATGAGTGAATTATCAGTTAAATAGTTGAGCACATGAAGCGACACCCCAATGTTTAACCTCCTTCCTCCATTAGTAAGAACTATTTTAACTGAATTTAACTCAAATAATTTTAGTTAATTAATTACAACTCAAAATAAACTCAACCAAGGCTCCCATAATGTGAGAGACACTCTACATGCCTCTAGTTAGACCCTCAAATCGAATTAACTGAACCAACTAAGTCATCCTAACTTAGTTAACTCATATAAGTTGTCATGCGACGTGGCATTACAATTTTATTCTAATTTAATCAACGGAAAATTAAATTAGAATAATTTCTTGGTGCCATTTTCAACAGAATAATGTTATGTTATTAATTGAATAGCATTATATTATTATTAGTTGAGATTCTATTTTATAATTCTCATATCCTAAGTATCTCTTTGTTAAGCCCTCAAAAATTCCCCTCTAATTTTTGGTGAAAATAAACGGGGGGTTATTAAAATTTTTAAATTACTATCCTTTTCATGTGAGTTGATCTTATGTTTCTTAATTTAAAGAGGTGGTTCTATGTTATTTTCCTTTTCAATCTTTTCATTCCCTTAAGTTTTGAAGTACTTTATAATTGATTTTGGAATGATACCTTAAAAACATGATTAATACATTATATGCCTTATTTGTAATTTTACAATTTTCAACAAATTAAAACAATTCAATCAAGAATTACACATATGCAATTCAATCTGCATCTTAAAAGAATATATCTAAAATATTGTACCAACTCAGCGATAATTGATTTGAGCAAAGAATCATTTTTTACAAAGCTTTTTCTTTCTTTAAAAAATATGTTTCTACACTATTTTATTTTTCATGGATTTGATTATTTTTTTCTCTTAGAACACTTTGCTTTTTGATATTCATGAACTAATTTCAATTGAAAAGAAATTGACAAAAGTGTGAATTATACTTACCCCATAGATGAAATTTGTTTGACTTCCTAGTACATTTCTTGAATAAATTTTAATGGTCACCTATTTTTATTTTTATTCTTGTAAATAAATAATTTACATAGATAAAAGACTTTGTATTTCAATCATCATTTTTTTTTTCATAGTTTTATTTGTCAAATCTATTAATTTGATTCTTTGTTAATAATTTATTCTCTTTTTATTAATTATTTGATTTATAAATTTACATATCATAATAAACATTATATATATATATATATATATATATATATATATATATATATATTAGAATTTTGACAATTTAAAAAAAATAAAAAATAAAAGGTTTCAAAATATGTTTTGGTAGTTTTTTATTTGATTTTATTTTCTTAAACATTGGGAAAACCTATTGTAACTCGGTTTTCAAACCGGACATACATCATTGGTTATTATCTTTGAATACACACTGACTAATTGATCTCATTCAAGGAAAACCACACCACTTGGAACTATGTGTTTGTGATCCGTAAGGGGTAGGTTTTCACACGTGCAAAATGCCTTTGGTTCTTGGGTCGTTAATTTGTTTCCTTATGTCCAAGGAAGATGAGCTCTTAACCAAGAAAAAATATTTTTAGCACATATTTTTAAAACTTTTTTTACGAAATAAAGATTAAAATCCTAAAAAATGTAAATAAAAGAGTTTTCATATATTCAAAATATATTTTTGTTTTTTTTGTTTATTTTTTTTATCAGTGGAAAAATCAACAATTTCTATTAAAGAAAAATAAATGTTACATTTTAGTATATGCACAAGTGCATTCAAGTATTGTCCCAAGGAACCAACGGGTGTGCATTAAGCACTCAAAGTAGCAAAGCTACCAAAGAGAAAATAAAAATAAATAAATTGCAAATGGACAAATATGTTGGGTTTCTCTTCTTTTTTCCCATTTTTCTTTTGAACTTTTTTCCAAAACCCAAGGCATGGAGTAGCTGAAACAATTTCCAACTCATT
Organism: Pinus albicaulis; assembly: GCA_034641835.2. Lineage (NCBI taxonomy): Eukaryota > Viridiplantae > Streptophyta > Pinopsida > Pinales > Pinaceae > Pinus > Pinus albicaulis. The sequence goes on from CM076584.1 coordinate 1,210,810,149, forward strand.
ATTTCTTGGACAGTTTTGGAGTTCTACATCTGAATCTAAGCTCTCAAAGACATGAGAGCGCTTATTTCCACCTAGTCCTTGATTGTTTCTCTTTTCCTCATGTTGGTTCTCACTAGTCGAGATCATTATTGAGTTGATGGGAATGTTTGCCTGTTTATTTTGGTCCTTCTGATTCTCTTCTCCCTCCTTTTGAGAACCTTGCTGATTTTGTGTCTCTAGATGTTGCTGGGTTTTATCAATTTCTTCATCCTCATCCTCTGAACATAGAGGATCTGGGAATTTCTATCCTCTTTTCTTTGGAAGTCTTGTATTTGAACTTTTATATACTTGATTGCATGAATTCTGCAAGTGCCCTATTTGATGGCAGATCCTACACCTAAATGCGGTATTTTCAAAGTCTAACCACTATGTCCACCTAAATTTTTGATGCCTCAGATGAATAAAATCAGTAATTCCTTTTATTAAATCCATCTCCACACAAATGTGTGTGAAAGTGAAGAAACATTTGTGCATTATTTCACGATACATCTTTAGGAACCTTCCCAAAGTGTTCCCGATGCCTTCAGAAACTTGATGGTGCCAATATGGAAGTGGGAGGTTGTGTAGCCTTACCCAGACTGACAATTTTCTTACCACCATTATGTTAGCATCAAAACTTGGAAACCATGGGGTTACAAAGAGACTCGCCATTCCCCAAAACCATGGTCCTTCATTTATGACATGATCAAAATATTTTTGTTTTTCAAACTGAACCACAAAAAAACTATTTCACACAGATAATTGTCACAATATCTCATCTGTTTGGGGTAGATCCACTCATTTATATATTTCGATTTGCGCCAGTAACCATTAAATAAAACTATTATAGTTTTTTCTTGCAAAATAGAAAAAATACCACTTACTTCTGGTATTTCTATGGCCATATTTGGGGCTTTTTCCATCTTCTCAATGATGTACGACCTTAGTATTGTCAAATTTGGATTTATTTTTCCTGTGTGGAAGCGTTCCCTCTTAGTGCATCCATGAACGAGGCCAAACCCTTTCCAGCTGAAGATGATCCAAATGGGCAACTCACTCCTGGAGCAACACCTTGTAATCTTAAATTTAGGGTAATTGTGTTGTTTCTTTGAATGCCATAGTCTTCCAAATGGAATGAATCGTCTATCACTTTCCCTAAATAAATCAAAATTTGTAAATAAGAAAGAATACTTGTAATATTTAGGATACTCTACTTCAGATTTGACCCTAGATTCGTTCCCTGGACCCTTAACATATTTGATTTTCTAGGAATGGTTTTGATAAAAACTTGAACCTATGTCATATGATCTCCTTTCTATTTGTCTTTTGTTTGGATCTGACTACAAACGTTGGATCTGTGATATATTTTTAGAAGAGGGGGATTTCCTCCATGCAATCTATTTTGGGTCCTGGGTGCTTGTAGAAATCAAGCAAGAGATCACCGAAAATAGTGGAAGAAACTTAAAAGAGTAATCACAACAACCATTTCTGACCAGAGATGTGGCCCAATAAAAATCTTGGTCCACTATGTGGACAGATGGATCAGTGCTGAAATCGATCAAGGGCTTTCGATTTGCCCCAGGAATATTTCCACAACATGCGTTCCCAACGAATTCTAACCTCCTATGCATTGTGGCCTGATACAATTGTCTTCTCCCCTTATCCAGATAAGAAAACCAGTGCAGCTATCTGGAAAAGCTAGATTGAGTTGACAACGATGCCTTGAAGATGTATGTAAACTTCCATTTTATGGGAGATTGTGATACACGGGCGCTGAGCTTTTTGTGATCCCACCACTGAAGCATAAACCCTAGTGCAACAATGACATATATCGAAGGAGAAGCCCAAAGGGAAATAGTGTATTAAATCAAACCCTGATTATCCGAAACACACTTTTGATGCATCTGATCTTCCGTGAGCCAAACCTGGTTGTTCTTCCTGTCTTCTCCAACATAAATTCACAACCAATAAAAGTTGTTAGCCTACAGATCCATGACGACGATCCCTGTTTGATTTGATATAATTTTAAAAAACTATTTTGGTTGTTATAATATATAATTTTTTAATTAAAACTAAAATCCTAATGAAAAGGAATTAAAAAAATATGATTATATTCATCCATTATTTTATTATTTTATATTAATCATTATTTTCTTACCTGAAGTATTTTGTTATTTATTTTACGCCTATAATTAATGAATTTGTTTATTTTTTAAATAGATTTCTTATACTAAGGAGTTAATGTGAAGGATCGTTATCAACTAGAAGGTATTCAATTAAGATTTAAATCTTGAATTGGAAAATAAAGAAAAGATTGATAATACAATGATTTAAAATTGTATTCCTTTTCAATACATGGCTTTCTAAAATTAATTTAATGAATATCCAATTCATTTATGGGTGAAAATAATATGTTTTAAAACAAATAATTATTTTATAATAAAAGGAGTTGTTACTTTAGAGATGTGAGGTTGGAAACTCTAGAATCCATACTTGTGCACTATTTTCAAGAAGGGAAAAGAATAGAAAATAGGAAGGGGAGGTTGGACAAAAACAAAGAAATCTTGAACTATTGTTAAGTCTCCGTTTGAAAATTTAGTAGCTAGGGTTAGAAATTTGGAGAGGAAAGGTTGTGCATGATTTTCCAACTCATTTTTGAAGGACTGAAGACCATAGAAGGAGGAATTAGCAAAAGTAATTAGGTGTGTGTACTATTATACCACTTATTCCTAATGTTGATGTTTTCATTCGTTGGAAAACTCAATATTTTTTTGTGTATACTATTATCTCAACTTAATAAGGGATTTGATCGCCAATAACTCGTGAAAATAAATTTTCTGTAATAATATATTTAATGTTTTGACACATTGTTGTGAATGTGTTATATCTTCAATTATCAGAAATGAAACTATTCTCGTTTCTAGAATAAAATTATCTTTCTTATTTTCACTAGTTATATTGAGACGTTGGAATGTTAATATGGTCTTCTATAAGTTATGTTATGTATTGTACTTAACAAATTTCTTAAGCATCGAACTATGTCTTATTTTAAACATTTATCTTCCTCTCAATATCTTTCAATTAAAGTGTTTCTACTCCCAATTGGGGGATATAAACTGCTTCTTTATCCCAATTGGTATAGTTCGATATAAAATAGGAGGTAGATTTAGTTAGATTAGTTAGTTTTATTTATATTATTAGATTGTACTACATTTAGGTTTATGAAAGCATATTTGAAAGTATCCTCTCGAGGAGGAATTCATTCAGTGGAAACTTGGCCCACATAATAGTGGACATCACCACACCAAATGAGTATAGGTCTAATTGGGGCCATGGTCAAGTGATGATCCCATGTTGTAGGAGGATATTTTTTCCACCTATCAACAATTGGCACTAAAAGGAGGGCAGATAATAAGCTATCCCTATGAAGCTATTATTTTTTATGAGTTATTATTATTAATGGCTCCTTCCCAAACTCCTATTTGGAGATGTGTCTCTAGAAGAGCATCATGTATTATTTTAAATTTGATTAAACTCTTGTCAGAAATTAAATTTGATAATGAGGGCAAACATCTACATCTAAACATACTCTTCAATTTATTCAAAATTAAATTTCTCACAATATGGCCGATAACGGTGTCATGCATATTGTTCACTCTTACTTTCAAAGGTTGGGTAAAACATTTGTGTGAGGCAGTGTTAGTTGCCTCTATCTACACATTGGAACATTTGTAAGTGAATTCTTACATGCTTTTCAAGGTTATAGTTATAATGAATTGTGTTTGGAACTAGAAAAACTATGTAGGCATAAAGGTGAGACTATGAAATATTTTATTCTCATATTTAGATTATTTTGTTTTAAATTTCATCTTGATAGTAAACCTTCTGATGTAAACTTAAATAAATGGCTTCATTACCTTTGTTCTCTTCCTTGTATACTTATATAGGAAAATTATGATGAACATAAAGATCATTCTTTTCATAATATGCATGTTTCAAAAGATGTTATGGATGGTTCTTTTAAACTTACTAATAATCTTGTTCAATCACATAGGTTGAAACATTTTGATACACCATTTTGGGAATGTAACGATAATTCTAAATATCTTGAAGCTACCACTAAAATTATTTCAAATGTCATTGAGTTCTCTATTAGTATTGTTTGTGTTGAAATGGACAATGAGTATTTAAGTCCTGATAGTGATATTCATTTAACCAACAAAGAAATATTCAATGACATATACTCAAAAAGTTATTTTTCATCGTATCCTGATCTATTTGCAAACTCTAATCTATATAATAATTACACTTTCTACAAGGAACTTCCTTCGTATTCAAAAACATATTTAGAAGATTAAAAAAATTATTATAAATTGGAGTAATTATGAATTTACCATTCATCCTTTTTAGGATTATGAAATAATAAATGATCATTCTATGGTAACTTTGAAAAATTACATAGGTGCAAATTTAATTCATCCAAGTATGCTTGTATTTCTAACATCTCTTTTTTTTTTCCAAAGAAAAAATCGAACAATCTATTGAGTATATATAAAGTTACATAGTATATGCACACAACATTCAATGAACTGCATTTTTCTCCCTTTTTGGAAAGGAAAAAAGATGGAGTTACGGTTGATTAGGAGGAAAAAAGGTTTTAGACTGATCCTCCCAGCCCTATTCAAAAAGAAAAAGAATGAAGAAATATATCTTCTTCTAGCCCCCGGGCTTCCCTAATATTAGTAAATAAACGCTCGAAACAGGGGTGGAAACATACCTATTTCTATTTGTTACCACAAAAAACATAACCTGGATGGTAAACAACGACCCATATTTTGAGTCTATAATCCCACAGTACAAAAAAGAGGAAAAAAATGTCTCATGCATCTCTTCTTAAGAGGAAACCAATTCGAAATAGAGACAGAGAAATTTTCAGCATATGGTTCAGTGCTGAAGTGAAACTAGACAAAAAGTACATAATCACCAATAGTTATGGACAGTTCCATGCTGATATGAAAAAACAAGTAAAATAAAAAAGGAAAATTGGATCTAGCGGGCGAATGGAGGATGTTCGATGATTTGGACCAACCCTCCATCAACCTCTTTTACTACCCAGATCCCCAAATCTTGTTGAATGCCCTCCTTAGATAGGAGGTTTACTTCACTGTTCCGTTCCTTATAAATGTGACAAGCAATGATATGGTTAAAATAGGATTTTAAAAACAGCACCTCATCTAGTAAAGGAGAAAAAATGTAATTTAGGCATCTTTGGGAACCATTAAACCATTTTATGATGTTCAAAGAGTCTCCAAAAATATGGGCTTCTCTCACCTCAAGAGAGGAGAGCCAGCAAAGAAGGAGATGAAGGGCTTTTAGTTCTGCAAAGTTATTTGTCCCCTATCCAAGGCCAACCAAAGATTTTAAAACTTTCCCAGATGGAAAATGTATGGTTAGGCCAGCTCCACATCTATTTTGAGGGTCAGATGCCCCATCAAAATATGCCCACGGGGTGTCTCCCTTAATAACTTCCTCTTGAATGACCCTGGCTTGTTGGGACTCCGCTGGAATTAGATTATATTCAAATATAGATGCCCCTTCTGCACCTAGTAGATTAATGGGAAAAATTACGTCTTGAAAGATGACTCGATTTCTCGTAATCCAGGTTCCCCAGGCAACAATGAGTGGGATGTTCCTCACCCTGTCATTTGGAGAATCCTGCCACCATCTCTGCCATGCCTCATAGGAACCTCACTATTACTCCCTTCCCTACTTGCCCCAGGAATACTTTTCTTCATGGCTCTCACGAGAGCAAGCACAAGCAATAATTCGATGGCGGCATTTTAGTCGAGTGTGCTAACACACCCTTGGCTATATTCTTTTCATAACTATATTGACTGTTGATCCCGTCTATGGACTTACCTGGTCATGATGAAAGCAAAGCACTAATCATCAAAGGGCTTGAGATAAGGAAAGAATCTAACTACAGAATACGGCTTTATATTAAGACTCTAACTAGAGGAGAGGAAAGTGTATCATCTCTTGATCCTTTGCATAGCTCAAGTAAAGGCACAGAACGTATAGGAATAGACAGAACCCTACCTACCTTTCAGTTTATGCCTGCTACCCTTACACCTATAGTTGAGACACCCAATCGAACTTATTCACCTATAACTTCAGCCAGTCAGAATTAGGAGGGTACGGCATTACCCTTTACTTACTACTCCCTTCACCCAACCTTGAGTTATAGAGGGAGTGCTTTCTACCCTTACCAAACCATTGATTAAGCCAGTCAAACTCAAGTAAGCATGGCATGCTAGTAACCCTTTCAACCCCTACCCTTACTTTTGTTTCCACTAAACATGCCTTTACCCACCTTACTCTAGCTTGACCTTCCCATTTTTGCATAATATTGAGGAGCCTCAAGGTTTCAATCCAAAGACGAATATTATATGTGCAAGTGATAAAAATGTGGTGTACTCACTCATGGCTAGACTTTCACAAGGAGCACCAACCAGGACCAATCTTGCCCCTCCTTTGAAGGAAGTCCCAAGAGGGAACTTTGTTCTATAAAATGCACCAAAAGAACAATTTTGATTTTGTTGGGCCCTTTAGCTCCCATAAATATTTGAACCACCACTCTAGCTCCCCTCGTCCCTTCTGAGACATTAGCCACTTGTAGCTGAATTTTGGGGTGTACAGACCTGTTGGGGAGTGAACCCATCTGAGCTCATCAAGCCTCTCCTGTATTCCGAAATTTGACCTATGGAGCTCACTAATGAACCCCTTCCACTCCTTTTTCCACTTGTCTTCGAGCTGAAGGGCCTCCCTTATCATCCATGTTTGTCCCCACATAGTTGTCTAACCATGCTAGGCAATATTTCTCAGAGTACTGAAGCCTCTTTGTTCCAGCTGCACAATTAGATCTCTAGAGAGGGTGTAGCCCCTAGTGCACCCCACCCATGGATCACAACCTAGCCTTACCTGTGTACCATCCCCAACATGCCAAGCCATTCCTTGTTTGATAACGTTGACTGATGCCAACATTGCTTTCCAGACAATTGAAGCATTTTTCAATTTCTTATTGGGCAGATGCAACCATTAATTTATTGGCATTAGGTCGATATATTTCCTTCTTATAACTATCGACGAAAGGTTTTCCCGAGTAATGAGTCTCCAACCCAACTTTTTAGCCAGGGAGGTGGTGAAAGAGGGGATATTCTTGATTCCCCACCCTCCCCAGGCCTTCGGTCTCCCTATTTTCTCCCATGCCACATATGGCATTACATGTTCCGCCTTTGACCCCGACCATAAAAACCTACTGCAGAGTTTGTTGATGGATGAAAGGAAACTTTTTGGCACCCAAGAAAGGGTAGCCCAGTACACTGGAATGGCCATGGCTACAGATTTAATCAGCACAAGCCTCCCTACTCGAGTGATCCATTTAAAAATCCAATGCTTCATCCTTGACTCAATTTTTTCCACAAGCGAGTGCCAATCCTGTATTCGATAAGGATCTGGCTTTAGTTGAAAACCCGGGTTTTTGAAGATGTCATGGAGGGCCTTTACTTCAAACGACAACACTTCATAGATTCTGCCCACTTCAGCTCGGGAGAGGTCTTCCGTGGTAAGTGTGGATTTATGGCTATTTATACTTAAGTTAGTAGCCTTTAAGAAGAGTCCCAACACCTCTTTTATCGGTCGAATGTATTCTATGCTTCCATTACTGAAGAAGAGATTATGATCCACAAAAATCAGATGAGCTATGAAGAGGTTGATAGCCACCTCAATGCCTTTTAACTCCCCCTTTCTTTTTGCATCATGAATCATCAGACTCATCCCTTCCATAGGAAGTAGGAAGAGGAGGGGAGATAAAGTGCATCCCTGACGAAGGCCTCTTTGAACATGAAAAAAGTTGGTAGGAGCCCCGTTGATCAAAATGGAAATACTGGTATATGTAATGCACCCCATCACCCAATTGATGAAGTCAATCTTGAAACCAGGATGGGTCAGGAGAAGTCGGAGATACATCCAACTGATTTTGTCATATGCCTTAGAAAGGTATATTTTTACAATTTCTCCTTTTTTTCGACTTCTTTTCAGGGTGTGGATAGTTTCCTGAGCCACCCTAATGGTCTCGTGAATTTTTTTTCCATCTAGGAAGCCAAATTGTTCCAAGGAGATATTTCGAGAGAGGAAAGGTTTAAGGTGAGTAGCTATCACTTTTGGATGATTTCATATATGCATGAGCAAAGAGAGATAGGTCTGAAATCATCGAAGGATTCTGGGTCCTCCTTCTTGGGGATGAGGGCGAGGAAAGTGGATTTAAATGGTTGATAGATGGTTCTCATGCATCTAAACTCTTCAACCACTGCAAGAATTTCATCTCCCAAAAATTTGAAAGAATGCTGGAAAAATTCCACCGTCCAACCATCTGACCCTGGATCTTGTCCTTCTGCATTGCCTTGAGGATCCCCTCCACCTCCTCTTTCGAGACAGACTCCATCAAGTTGTCATTCCCTTCTTCATCAATATATCTCGGGAAAATTTGAGGAACCCTGATCACTTCAGCTATAGATGCCTCCACAGGGGCTTTGAACAAAGTTTTGAAGTGTTTCACTCCCAAAGAATATAAGTCTTCGAAAGATCGTGCCATACTTCCTTCCTCCAATTGCATTCCCCAAATAATATTAATATTCTTCATTCCTTTGGCATAGTTCTGGAAATATATCGTGTTCTCATCCCCTGCTGTCAACCAGATGGCCCTGCTTTTGAGGCGGTAACTTTCTTCTCGTTCCAATAATAATTTCCTTCTTGATGCTTCAAGGATATTTACTCTATCCCTCGATTCAATGGAGGCATATCCGGCACCCTCCGAACATTCAAGGAAATCAATTTCTTCATTTATCTTTCATAATTCTTCCTCCTCCTTTATTTTTTTGGCCTTTCCCCATTCCAAGGTAGCTTTTTCATTTTCTTTATATTCTCCATAAACAACCAGCTCATACTACATGGTTCTGCCGACCCTCCTATCCTCTAGGTGGCATGGAACAAAGAGTTGTAAGATTCATGTTAGAGCCAGGAAGAGTTGAAATTGAAGGGTGTCCCCAGCTTCTTATGAGGACCTTTGATCTCTAGGAGGATGGGTAGGTGGTCAAATATGCCCCCTTCCCCAACCCAATGCCTAAAGACAGAGGATCTGGCCACCAGGTCTTCATTAAGGAGGAAATGATCCAGCTGCTTGGCCACCCTATCCTCAGCCATTCTTATGTTCCTCCAAGTAGGTCTAGGTTTTCATCCACCAGGTGAGAGGAGACCAACTTATTAAGAAAGAAATCTGTGAGGGGGTCTTCTCGAGCAGAAGGACCCCAGGATTCAGAGATCCCCAAGGAAAAATTTAAGTCTCCTCCCAGAACGAGATTAGAGTTATTCAAGCAGAAATTGGAAAATATTTTTTTCCAGTACTAAACCCTATCCAAACAAGGCCTGTAAAAATTTAAAAGAAGAAGATGGTGACATAGATCATTTGAGTAGACTTCCATGGCTTAGGAATTTTAAAAACCTCAAGTGGATATTTCCTTCAGCCTCCCGAATTTTATGCCCAATGCCAAGCCCCCGGATCTTCCATGAGCATCTAGGGCCTAAAAATACCACCCCAGGAACATCCTGGATAGTGTTCCAACCACTTCTTCCCCCATCCCCAAGGTCTCCTGTAACATAGGGACGTCCGGGTCATAGCACTTCATCAAAGCCCTCAATGCTAATTTTTTGGGTTGAATAACAAAACCCCTACAGTTAAAACAGAGGATGATCATCGAGAACCCAGGGTGGGGGTTTCTGCTGCTCTAAGCACCCTAGATAGGGAACACTGCTTCCCATCTGCAATGTCAATTTTTTCCCTAACTTGTGCCTTGGAAAGATTTGATTTCCTACCCCTCACCTTTCTAGGGCCTACCGATATTGGATTGGCCTCCAATCCTCCAATAGCCTCCTCCTTCATGGGTTTCTTCAATAGTGATCTTAAGTTATATGGGGGTTTTTCAGGGATATAGGCCTAAGGATGGGGCGATCTAAGACCAATCACAGAGGGGGGTTCCAACGGGGTAACCAGGATGGAGGTTATGACAATGTCGAGGGAATCTATGAAATCTTTCATTTGCATATATTCCATTTGAGATGGCATGGAATGACCAGGATTTGAATAAGAAAAAATAGAAGTACATAAAGAGGATAAAAGAGAGGGAGAAGAGACCAGTACCCTTCGGAACAAATGCAGCAAGCTCAGCTTCATGGAAGCGAGAAGATGTTGGAGGCCACTCTGGATCTTGTTCCATTGCTATAGGGCTATTTTGTTCTGGAATTTGATCAGTAGGAGTTGTTCCTGTCATGTTGCCACCTGGTCCTCCAACCCCTTCCATCATCTCCCCCTCAGATGCCTTGAGATCTTTTGCAACCAAGGGCCTTAGAGGTCCTCGGTTTATTCTTTTCTGCTTCTTTCTTCTTTGGTGCCCAAGTGGGCAATCCTTTGCCAGATGTCCATATTTATGGCATCAGTGACATCATAAGGGCATGTGTTCATAGTCCAGTGTCTGTTTAAACTCTAATTCCTTATATTTGAGGTGCACATCCTCTGTTATGCCTTCTTTAGGATTTAGGTTGACAAAAATTCTGGCAGCAGTCAAATCCTTGGTCTGTTGGAAAGACAGATCTGGTTCAAGGAACTGACCCAGTGTGTTCCCAATTGATCGAAATGCTAAATCCATCTAGAAGGGAATTGGTAGGCCCGACAACTTTACCTAAACTTGTGTTTCTTTGATTTTTTCCTTCTGAGCATCAAAAAGTGACGTCCATTTTCTGAATAAAATAGGCCTTTTCCCGAAATTCTAGTTCCTTTCTATTACCCATTCCAAATTCTCGTTTTTCTCAAACTTAATCATAAACCACCCCCGGGCTAAAGTTTTGATATCTGTAGGACTTCCAAGGGCATCCACCCATGTCGAGGTTGTCTAGTTTGTGATGTAATTGACAGAGTATTTCCTTCCTCTGACTCTGCCTACTAGAATAGTTTATGTTGCTTCCATTACTTCATCAATGAGTATGTCCACTCCGAAGACACAACATGGGCTCTCTTCCTTTTTTCTGATCAGCTTGGTCTTCTTTCTCTTTGTTCCTGCAACCCAACTCCTTCCACCTTCCTCACCCTCCAATGGCCTTTCGATAGAATAAGGTCCTTCAAGAACGGGCGACCCAGGTCGCCCTTCCACATTTTGTTGAAAAGCCTCCCGAGAAGGGCCTCCTTCTTCTAGATGGCATTCTTGTTGTCTAGCCGCCCCAGATACCTCCTGCCAATTATCACCTCTATGGGATCCTGAAAACCTTCCATGTTCCTCCACTGAAGACGCAGGTTAGTTTGATGAGTCCCTGCCTGTCCCAATGCCATCTGCCTCAAAACACTAGGGTTTCTAGACAAACCCTTAGCTACCTCCAACCTCGAACTCGTCACTTCTCTCCCTCGCGAGAAGAGAAAATTTTAAAGGAAACTAATGCCCTGCCACTGATGTGGGTTCTTTTGAGCTAGGAGCATCCAAATGAGCTCCTCTGCCCAGATTCAGAAATCTGTGGCTCTCTCCCAAGAAATCCTTAAGGCAAACAGAACTCTGAATTCCACAACTAGCAACTATGTCTTCCAGCCCCTCTGAGAGAAACAAGATTGAGGAAATACCTGGCAGAGTAGGGTTTAGCAGGTTTTTCGAACCTTGTGCAACTCCATGCTTCCCAGGAATTGTCGAAAGCTGGAAAATCCCTGGTTGATTCTCTTCCCTCCAAGCGCAATTGAAAGTACTTTGTAGGCTTTCTTCCAAGAGAGATGCACCGTTCGAAAAGACCCAGGCCCCTTCTGGATATTTGTTCTTTAGATATGCGTCACCAATGGCTGAAATATACCGCTCTAGATTCTTCGTTGACACCTCGTGTCCCAAAACTGCTAACAGGTTTTCCGGCGTTGGTTATAAATCAACCGAATCCCATTCAAAACCCATCTTTCCTATGAGCTTTAGTGCCTAAACGATTGCTCCGACAACGTAGGACCTTCTCCAGCATCGAAACCACGTGCTCACACCTTCGTCGAGAAACAGGGTTAGGGTTTGAGTGCGCTAAGACAACCATCCTAACCCAACTTAGCCAATTGAAATCGTCAAACCCCAGGCATGGCGTGGTCGTCTATGAAGAGTACAGATGTCTGATGAGCTCTGACAGCCCAAGACGACTGTCACATCGAGGCTCCCCTTGAACTGATGCATGTAGCCAGATTCAGAGCAGCTGCAAAAATAGTCTGCCACCATGATTAGGGTTTCGACCCCGCTTCTCCATCCTCTAAAAATCTTAATCCGCTCTCACTCCATATAATTTCCTTTTTTTTTCTTAAGCAAACATTACCATTTTTACTTTTCCCACAATTCACCTCTAACATCTCTTATATAGATGAAGAGAAAGGAGTTTAAAAATGAGTGATATTCTTGTATTTCTAACATCTCTTATATAGATGAAGAGAGTTTAAAAATGAGTAATATTGATTCAACCTGCCTCTTAGTATTATTGTGTATTTTCAATAATTGGTATCAGAGTGGGCTTCTTCAAGAACAATCTAACAACTAGAGGAAGATCTTATAAAGGCCATGGCTGGTAGAGAACGCTGAATCAAAATTTCTTTATTTTATAGGAACTTACAAAAAATCAATGAATTTGCTTATGAAAGGCTGAAATCCTATACCATAGTTTGTAAGAACATTGAGAGCTAATATGATTCATTAAAAATTAAAAAAAAATCTTGTTTACATGTGTGGAAAGTAAGACTAAAATTTAAAGTCTCTGTCATAATTCTGAATTCATATTCAAAAATATAATTTAAATTATATTATGATCTTACCAATAATAATACTATAATCAAATTCAAAAAGAAAAAGAAAAAGAAAAAATCATATCTGGTTAATCATATCAAATTCGAACTGAAAAAACAAAAAAATGACATTGTTAAACTACACCCTTTAAAATTGGTAATGCCAGCAAATCCAGCCTGCGGAGTATTCCATGCTGGATGGAGTTACGGTTACGTACAAGGAACCTTCATGTCATCTTCGAACCATAAATTAATTCCCTCCCCTAAGATCATTTCAATTATTAATACCCCCGGGCCCCCAACTTTCTACAAAACCCAGACCCGGCTCTGGCTCTTAGGTTTCTAGTATTATATTGCACTACTGAGATCTGAACTGCCTATTGGTCTGATAAATCTTAGTACCTTGAGGCTTGAGGCATGAAGGGTTTTCATTTTCTGCCATTGCTATTGGTGGCCTCCCTGTGGCTGCATGTCGCAGATTCTGCAGATACTTCTTGCCCCAAGACTTTCAGTGGGAGTCCAGGCAGCAATGCCAAAAGAAATTATACCCAATGTCTGAATCTTCCACAGCTGGGTGCAACTCTGTCATGGACTTATCACCCTGCAAATGGGTCTGTGGATTTGGCATTCAGAGCCAAGCCGGGGAGCCCCTCGGGATGGGTGGCGTGGGGAATAAATCCTAATGCCAAACGCATGTCGGGCACACAGGCTCTCATTGCCCTGAAGCAATCCAATGGCACCATGGCCTGCAACACCTACAATGTTATCTCCAAGAGGCCACCCCTGGTGCCCTCCCCCATAAGTTTCCCTGCAACAGATCTGAGCTCTGAGTTTGAGAATGGGCTCATGACAATATTTGCAATGGTGGTTCTGCCTTCAAAGAAAAGTGTGGTGAATCATGTCTGGGAGGTAGGCAGCAAGGCTGAGGGGCTCAATCCCTCTGTTCATGCCTTTGGGAACTCCAACCTCCAGAGCTTTGGCTCCATTGATTTTGCCTCTGCAGAATCCCCTTCCCCCTCCACATCCTCGTACCCCTCCAACTCGTCCTCTACCACAAGCTCTGGTAGCTCTTCTACTCCCAGTAATGGCAGCATCAACAGGATCTCTGTCACAGAGTTGTTCACTGCTTTGTTCTTTTTGGGTTTTTCTGTGATGAAGTTTTGTTGCATCTGAGTTCAGCTTGCAGGTCTTCAATATTATTTAGATTCTTCGTTTTTGTTATGTTATTTGCCCAAGTGGCGGACTTTCCAATGTATTATCTTGTGTATCAGAAATTTGAAGGTTATGGCAAAGTTAGAAATGCCATGAGGTTGTGGTGGAGGCCTCATAATAAAATGTAACTGCTTATATTAGAAATGGCTCGCATCGTTCTTTGATACTGTTACAATTGCATGGATTGATGCATGCGTTAACGTTAATTTTGAGCTTGTATCCATAATCTATGGTCTTTTATTCATGTCCATTAAAGTATATATATTTTGGATCGAAGCTGGTTAGTTTGATTCTGGGAGGTTCAAATTTATTTATTTATTGTCTTTGGAAAAGAAAAAGAAAAATTAGAGTGATAATAGCATGCAAAAAAATATTTTATTTTATACATTTTAATATTAATTGATTTCATATTTTTATTATTTGCTAGGTTCATATCTTCATTATTCTTAATATTGTGCATTTTAATATTATTGATTTTACATTTTTTAAGTTCACAATAAAATGCGATAAATTAGATATTAGGAATTTGGTTTTTGTGATCCATAAATTATGTATCAAATTTTTGGGTGAAAATTACAACCAGCCAGTATGGTTTATCAAAATTAGATATGTTTAAAATTTATATATGTGTATTGAGTGATAGTGCAGTGTGTTTGTGTTTTGTGGTGAAAAAGTTGAAACTTTGTAGATAAAATTTTATTTATGCTAGTGCTGGTGTGACTTAGGCCAGGTAAGATTCCGGGTAATTTGATGACTTGATTGCAGTTACTGAAGCCTCCTGCCAATTATATCAAGATTCACATTAAGCATTGTTTAACTATTTTACATTTTGGAATTTTTGGTTGGAAATTTGTAGAACAAATTTTCAGACTTGGATTAATCAAAATTAGCTAGTTCAGACTGTCTGGAAATCAACTTGGTTTGGTGTGAGAAATGGCTTTGACATTATGGTGGCTGTCCCAAAATCTAGGGGAGTGTAGAACTAGTAGAACATAATAAATCCAGGATTAAGTAGATCCACAATTAAATATACACTATTTAAAGAAAATCCTTGGTATAAGTGAAAATGAAATTCATTATCACATCTATTGTTGGAGTTAATGCTTACATTCCATATTTAAGAAGTTGGTTTGTGACGGTTGAGAAATTCTCTCAACCTCTCTCTCTAAATTAGGAATAAGTTGGATCTCAGAAACTCTATTTAATAGAGTAATCTGACTGTAATCCGTGTGTGTGAGTGTGTTTAAACATACACCATTTGTGCATAATATATGATTGTGTTTCTGTAATTGTTTGTCATTTAGCCATTTCTTTCATGGTATCAAAGGTAGATCGACCCGTTGCCTGTTGCACGAGCCGCTGCCTGTCGTAGAAGAAGTCGTTGCCTGCTGCTACTTGTTGAACACAATGCTATCAGCTGACAGCCTGAAATGTAGTGCGATAGTAAAGTCAACGAGGCTCCCGTGAATGCGCTGAAGACCAGTTTATGCAGCCAAAGTTTGGATCTTGAATCCGGACATGTAGATCAGAATGACAATTCCGAAGTCAATTATTTGTTGACATTGTGAGCAGAGGAGCAGTGCAATGGAATTCGTTGCAAGGGAATGTGGCATGCAAGAGAGCATCAGTTGGAGAAATGGAGACCAGTAGCTTGGAATTCCTTTCTGATATTTCTCGAAACGAACCACAAGTGGCTTTTTCTAACGATTCTGAAAGCAAGAAGGCATTTTGCAGAATGGCAAGCTGCCCTCCGACAGTCGAAAATGTGGCAGCTGAAACTGAGAATTCATCAGTCTCGATGACCTCCAAGAATGCTTGGAAATGAAGATTTGTATGGACGGTAAAAACGACATTTTTTCATTACGCAATATACCCAGAAGATCAAAATTTCTTAAGGACGGTTTTAGCATGGGATAAGTTGGATTCGGGAGTTTATTTTATTCTTAGCTTTCAAAAAGTTTTTGAGCATTCTGGTGTTCTTCTATATAAGAGGATATCAGGGAAAATTTATTGGAGCCGCCAACCAACTCTGAATAAATGTCGCATTGGATCAGCAAAGACGTAACTTTCTGCGCTGTGAGAAGTAAATCAACTGGGATGTGACATTGTGGGTTGTGAGAAGTAAATTGATGGTATGGTATAGTAGTGACTAGTAGTTGAATTATTAGTATTATAAATTATTTGTAAATTAAGTGATGAATTTCAAACTAGATAAAAAGGTTATTTTGAAAAATTGATTCTAGATACATTCTGTATCTAGGCGGCTTCCGTAGATAACTGGCGAGTACAGCGGTTAGCACCCATGTATCTCGGTGGATGGGAGCTCATCCATAGAATGACTAGGAGTTCAGAAATTACAAAATGTAATCAATTGTTTTTTAAGAGATCAAGTGGCAGTAAGGCTCAATATGGATGGTTGTCCAGATAGTATGGCAGTTGCGGATCTAGGTGTTGGGGTTCCCATGTTTTGGCCAGATTGGCAAGACCAAAAGATGAGACAACATCAGAACCACTTTCAGACCTCAGGATCTAGCCCTCCTGGGTCCAGAGAGGGATCTCTCTGTTTGAGCAAAGGTTTATGTCTATGAAGCTCAAAGTGTAAGATGTTAGGCTAGTTATAGGCACGAGTTTGTTTGTTTATTTTGTTTGGTTTGGTTGCTGGTTATCAGGAAAGAAGGGTTCAATGTGAGACCAAGATGAGCAAAGAGGGATGAGGCAAAGGTGAAATGTTCCAGGAAATATTCAAAACCATTGGGCAATGGAGTCAGGAAAGGATTTGCTTGCTATTCAATAGGCAGGCTTTCAATTGGGCTAGTCATCTGAAACTTAGGATCTTCAAGATGACTATGTGATATGGAAAGTAGGAGGGGAGGAGATAACACAGATTTCAGAGCACAAAGTTACAGAACAGCAGGTCGCACAAGGATCCTAGTGGACAGGGCTCACACTAATCCCCAGTGTTCCTAAATCTTCCAACTGAATCTATAACAAGAAGCATCTAAGAACTGAATTCATTTAATTCATACATCAGAGAGCAGGGAATAACATCCACTACACTGGTTAAACCAACTGAAAAAATTCCTTAGATAATGTGGAAGCTTATAAATGGCAAAAACACAACATAAGGTTCCTAACAAGGGTAAATCCTGTGCGAGCTTGATACAAGCGGGTGAAAACGAAATGAAATGAATGCTAAACACAGAGATAGGAAAACATCACCGCTACTTCAGATCAGGATCCAAAGAAATGTGCTTGTCGTATTAAGTAACAATACCAATCCAGTACAATATTTCCAATAGCTGAATACTCAGTCTGAAAACATCTCTTTCCACCTATCTTACAATTCTTACACAGAGACTGTGTCTCAAGAGAAACTACTTGCAGTTCTTTGATAACTGATCAACAACCATTACAATGAGTTCTTCATGAATTTATAGCTCCGAAGGAGCAGAGGTGGTAGGTGGAGAGCTAAATGTCGTATTTAAACTTCTAAAAAGAAAGAGAGCCGAAGCCCATTCTGTATAGATCCTGTGTATTAATCTCTGGTGTTCTTTGGGTGAGCGAATGATCTTTTTCAGACCATGGATTCACTCAAACCAAAGTGTTACGTTTGAGTCTTTGTGTGGTGGTGGTGGATGAACAATAGAGTGAAAGTGATCATCGCCATCTTGATGAAATCAAATGCTCACGATAAGTCTTGGTGTTTCAAAGTAATCTCTCTAAAACACGCGGGTGAATACTACATGGGCACTACGCTCCATTATGGAGGAAGGCATTACAACATTGTAAAAACCCCTGATATGCATTGATTTCTGCATGCTGTACCTTTGCATGATATGTGGGATCATTGATCTGGTGTTTTGCTTCTAAAATTTTGTGTTAAAACTCTAAACACTCAATGCCGAATGCTGAAATCCTTGATCGTAAGCTGGTTTTCTTCACGGCTTCATAAATGTCTCGATTCTGCAAGATCTGGGATTTAATGGCATGGGATAGAGTCTGCGAAGTCTCCAACTTTGTCCTCTGATGGAATTTATACTGCCGCCACCTTTCTTGACATTTCCTTGTAGTACCAGCTTCAGTTTTAATTTTGCTTATAGGTTTACGCCATTGAGCGGTGCATGAACTCTATAGCGTTTCTTCGCCTACGTATGCAAAACATGAAATTTGTTAAGAAAACCATGGGGGTGGGGTAATGGATGCGTCGAGATGATGAAAATGGCCGGGCAATTGGTGACATAGCGGAAAAATGCGGAGGAATGGCAGAGAATTTCTCTGGTGGAGGTTGGTAGTCTGCGGAGCAAATTCGAATGGAAAAAACCTTAAAAAACATGAATTTTGGATGAATATATGCAATGGAATGGGTGAATATATGATGGAGGCACGTGGAGGTGACGTGGCGGGACCAGCTGGTAGTGAAATAGTCAATAGTGGGAGACAATCTAGACTGTAAGATCTGAGAGAAGATCAACTGTGGGAAACACGGCAAAGGATGACGAACAGTGGGCCAGGGGTATGGTGGCCATGGTTTAAACCCCGCGTAGCTTCATCGAATGACGACCATCAGATGAGACTCCCAATATCTAATGGCTGACGTCAATATCGCCGCGTGCCCTGTACCAAACGATAATGCGTGATGGGATAGCACTTTTGAAATCGTACAGGGGCCACGCGTCGGGAGGTGTATGGATTCGCTGGTCGATGAGGAAATACCGCCAACTGCCCAAAGGTGGTGCGATAGAAACCGTCAGGTTTTGAACTAGTGCGTTGCGGGGACCACCGGCGGGTAAACTCCGGACCGTTGATCTGGCGGTGAATGAACGACGATGGCCTGGTTAGTAGTTTATATGGGGAAAATGCGGGCATTGTGGAATTAACGATCGCCGTCCAATCTACAAGATCAATGGTCAAGGGCACTCCCGATGCTCCTTGGAGATTAGTGCCCTTCAGGCCAGTGCTCGGTCATGACACAGGGTTACATGGAGAGAAAGGTTGCGGGGCTAGTGGAGAAGGGGCTGAGGCCTGTTATATGGCCCGAAAGTGGGTTTTTAACCCTTTTTAGTGCATTTGAGGCCTAAGGAGGGTAACAATATAGAGGCAGAGGGGACCTTTGAGGAAACCAAGGGTAAGGGTAGGATTCAAAGGGGAATTTGGGGAAAAATTGGGATGGAAAGGGGATTTTGCGAAGGGGAAGAGAGGGGCAACATGGAGAGTTCTGCAGAGGGAAATTTATCACAGGAAAAGGCATAGGAGACCTCAAGGATGATGTGTCTTCGGGAAGATGCATTCCTTGAGGGCTCAAAAACAAATTTAGCCCTCGGCTTTGCTTTGTCAAAAATTTATAGGGGCTAACCTTTAGGGAAGGATCCCTCGTTAGTGGTAGATGTGGAAGTGATCTCCTAATTAAGTTATGCGACATATTGGGATGTTGTCCGATGGTGACTAAGGAGTTCTCCAGTTTTGGGAGTTGAGGAGGAGAACTTAAGTCCCACACCAACTACACCTTTCCAAGGGTTATGAGGCAACTTGATGGAGCATCTACTGATAAGCTTGATTATTTTGTTATTTTCATGTAATGTAATCATTAAGGGGGGATGTTGGAGTTAATGCTTACATTCCATATATAAGAAGTTGGTTTGTGATGGTTGAGAAATTCTCTCAACCTCTCTGTCTAATTTAGGAATAAGTTGGATCTCAGAAACTCTATTTAATAGAGTAATCTGACTATAATCCGTGTGTGTGAGTGTGTTTACACATACACCATTTGTGCATAATATATGATTGTGTTTCTGTAATTGTGTATCATTTAGCCATTTCTTTCATCTATAACATTTGGCATTTGGTTGTTTCTTTAGTTTCTACTTTGTAATAAAGTTAGAATTATCTCTTTTTTTTTAAATAAACTTTATATAATATTTATTATTTTAGAAATAAAAGTTTTTAATTAGTTATTTAAGTTTTCAAAATAATCTTCACAAATATTTTATTCATTTTTTATTCATTTTGTGTGTCTTTGCACCTAATTTGTTAATATTAATTAATATTACATTGATTATTTCACATTATTTAATACAAAAAATATCATTAATTTATAAAATAAAAATATCATTAATTCATATAAGCTTGAAATAGAAATATGATTTTTTAAGTAGTTTTTGTTTACCTTTTTCATACTAATGAATACACTAATGAATTAGGCTCAAGGAAATTTTAGAGTGCCCATTTATTTGTTTTTATTTATTTATTTTAGAGTGCCCATTTATTTGTTTTTTTTAATGACATATTGATTGAGTTTTAATTTGAGTTTAAATCATGTGTATTGATTTTTTAAGATTGATTTATATTTATTATTATTTTTTATGCTAAGAGAACAATAATCAATTTGTATTTAAATGTATTTGATTAAAAAAAAATCAATCATTATTGTAAGATTTGGAGTATTAAATAAATTAATTTATAATTTAAGAAATTATTCTTTATGCAAATAAGGAATATAATTTGTATTGTATGGTAATTATCTTTTAATATAAAGTAAATTCCTTTGTAATTTAATGTTTGAAAAATATTATTTAAGTTTAATTTGATTTTGGTATTTTGATTTGTTTATTGGATTTTTTTGTAAGCCACGGGATTTGGTACCCCTATGTTGTGTTGGTGTATGAGTTTATTATGGGTTTAAGTTTGGGCATTGGTTGTGCATGGTTGATGGTTGGAGTGTTCTGGATAGTGTTGGTGGTAAGGCTTTATTATGTATCTATCTAGAATGTTCTTGGTATTATGTTAGACTTTAGGTTTTTGGTTATTATTCTAGATGTTCCTCACAATGATTTGGTAGTGTTGCAAGTCTTCTAGTGTATGAGTATGTTGTGGGTCTATGCCTAAGTATAGAATGACAATTGCATGATTAAGTTTTCCTATGTATGGAGTGTTCTTTTTTCTTTAATGTTGGTGTTAGGGTTTCATTGTGCTTTCATCTAGTGTTCTTGCCTTTTTAGTGTTTTTAATGAGGTTTGTGGTTTTAATTATTGTTTTGGATGTTCTCGACAAAGGTTTGGTAATGTAAAAACTATGGTAGTTGTTAGGGATTGTGATGGCATCAATGGTTAGGGGTGTTTTGGCTCTTGTGGTGGGATGTGGCCTTTCACCATCGAAGTGGTTGGTATAGTTGTTGTAACTATGTGAATTTTGTGTCTGCATTTGTAGGTTGATTCCATGCAATGTTTATGCTAGGATTCCATTATAGTATTTTCACTAGTCTGGTGGGTTGAGTCTTTCATTTTGGCATCGTCTTCTTGGTGTTTTGTTGGGGTTTCACCTTTAGGATCTTATTTTGGATGTTATTGGTAGTGCTTTGGCACTATACAAGTTGTGGTAGTGGCTCGGACTTTCATGTTCAAGAGACTTTGTGATTTAATAATCTTGTATTTTAGAGTATTCTTTTTTGTAGTGTTCTTGCTAAAGTTTCATTATATAGTTTTTATTGGTCTTATTGGTAGTGGTTTCGTAGAGATTGTAGTGGCTTTCGCAGTAATGGTTGTTCTATGAGTTTTAGTGGCATTTATACTATGAGTTTTGTCATGGCTTTGTGTTCTACTATTTTGATGGGGTTTGATCTTTTGACTCTTATTGAAAAGAATAGAGCTTATCCAAAACTTTCCTGTTCAAAGACTAGTTTGAGGAATTGCACATTATTCTAAGTTATATTCATTTGTGTGTTTTTTTGTATTTTATTTCGAATCTTAAAATGGTTTCACTTAAGTCCATTTGCAATAAAACATAGCAAGTTTGTTGAAGACTACAATAATGAGGAATTAATCCCATGAGCTACCTTATTTTGTGGTATGCTCTCCATTTTACTTTAATGTGATACATTTTTTAATACGTTCACATGAAAATACTTTTTTCATTTCAGTTTGGGAGTATTCTTCTTGATATTGTTGTTGCTAGGGTTCCATTCTATTGTCATTAATAGTGTTGTTGGATTTGGCCTTTCAGTAGGTAATTTGTTCTAGGTTTTCTAGTAGGGTTTGGCCTTTTGGCTCTTGCTATAAATGTTAAAATTTAAAATGGAAATTTAATACACATTGAAACATGTTAAATTTGAGGATATTTGAGTGTAGAGAAATTGAATCCATGACTCTTCATGTCTACTGGTTTGATTGGTATTGAGTCACATTTTCTTTTAATGTAATAAGGTTTTGAATATATGCTTGAGTAGATATCATTTTTGTTTGAATATGGAAATGTGAAAATTCGGCTAACCCCAAATCCTATAGCAACAACTGATTTTATTTCTTCTATTTGTTAAATCAATTAAACAAATCATTTGTTGTGTGCTACGACAAATATCGATATAAATTCATTGCAACCTTCACAAAACAAATACTGCAGAAGAAAAATAGATGCACGCACACAATATGACACCGTTGTTTTTGGATTAAGTCCCTGGAAAAACCCAACTAGGGAAAATCGGTGCAGTAGCTGAGGGTTTTGATATTATATAGTAGTGAAATCTGAGTACAATCTATGGATGCTTAATCTAGCAATCCAAAATAGAGAAATGACTAGCAATAAAAATAGTTAGAAAATTTCTCACTTCCTACACAGTTGCTGCATCCCACAAGCTTGGAAAATCACCTCCTCTTACTGTCTCTGCAGCTGTTTTCTGGAAGACTGATGCTCTTTTCTTCTAGATCCTCTACCCAACTTCTAGTTCAGAATATCTCCTGCTTCCCAGCAAATACAAAATCTCCTCACAAAGCTCTATGTTGCCTCTGTGCTGCCCCTTTATGGAAATCACTACCTCTTTGCAAGGTACTCACTAGAACTGGAAAAACCTCCTCCTGCCTCAGTATATCTACCCCTCCAGAAGCTAGATGCTTCTACTCTAGAGATCGATTTCCCAACAAATCAAATACTCAATTGATTTGGTGTAACTTCTCCAAGCCCCATCAAATTCTTCTTATAATCCTCCGTTGAGAATTCAATGACCAAGATTAAACCTTAATAGATGGATATAATTAAATACAAATCGATCCATGAAATTTTCTAGAAGATTCCCACCATGAATTAATTAATTCATTTTAATTAATCATATTTACTAAGTATAATAGCCTAAGTTTATACTTAGAAATATTAAACACTGACTAATTAATTTAATTAATTCGTCTCTTGGTGGAATTTATAGAAACGATTTATGGGTATGGAGAATACATTTATTCTAGTCCCTTTTCTAAATCTCGTGGCTACAACACATTTGGTTCTACAAAAACTAACTCTCCCTCTTAGCGAGGAAAGTGTTCTAATACTACATCTGCAGTTGCTGCTACAATACACTGCCTCTGTAGCATCTCCTATCACGATGTTGATGTTTGGTTGTTGTTGCACACCAACTACTGTTCAACTATAATATGCGCTACATCTATGCTTCTGCTGACCTTGTTGAACTGCTTTAAACACTGAATCTGCACTGCAAATTTGTTGTTGCTCCTACTGCAACATCTTCAACTTCCTCTCATATTTTGTTGTTGCAATCAAGAACTATCCAAACTACTGAACCATTTGTATTCAGTATGATGCATCTGTCACTTGAGTCATGACTGCTACTAGTTTTTGCGTTGCTGCTGACTCTGCACTACACCAACTTTGCACTACGTTTCCCCTCATCTGATCGCTACTAGCCACCTCATCTATCACTCTGGCATCTGACTGCACCAATTGCCACTGGTCCATTTTTCTATTGCGTATTTGTGGGCCCCCGTAACCAGGTATTGATTCAAGAGGTGTAACTCCTCAAGAATCATGCCCAAATTGTAGCACTCTGGGGCTATAAAACTAAGTCACGCCACCTCACTCCTAGACGGATGTCTGCTATCATGGAATATTCATCGTCTAACCTGGAGTACAAATTGTCGATCTCCGCAGAAGAAGCCTATTGGTCCTGCTTCTCCTCCTTGTCCTTCTTTTTGAGAAGACAATGTGTGTTGTAGTAACCTATCTCGCCACACCTGAAACACTTGACCTTCGAATGATCCTTCTTCTTCCTTTCTACAACTTAAATCTCTGGCTTTATATCTGCGCTCTAATACCATGTGAAACTTTGGCTAAACCTAAATCCTATTGCAACAACTGATGTTAATTATTCTATTTTTTTAATTAATTAAAAATTTTATTTGTTGTGTGCTATGAAAAATATTGAAATAAATTCACTGCAAACTTCACAAAAAATATATTGCAGAAGAAAAATAAATGCTGGAAAAATAGATGCACACACACAATATGACATAATTCTCTTTTCCTCTGAACCCTCTGCCCAACTTCCTACTCTGAATATCTCAATCTCTATGTCAAATACAAAATCTCCTCACAAAGATCTACGCTGCCTCTCTATGGCAATCACGGATTCTCTGCAATGTACTCATCGAAACTGGAAAAGCTTCCTCTGTCCTCAGTATCTCTTCCCCTCTCTCACTGCTTCGACTTACTGAATCACCTCCGACAACTGGATGCTGCTACTCTGTAGATCGATTTCCCAAAAAATCGAATACTCAACTGATTTGGTGTATCTTCTCCAAGCCCCATCAAATTCTTCTTATAATACTCCATTGAGACTTATCTAGAAATCGATCCATTCACTTTTCTATAATATTCCCACCATGAATTAATTAATTCCTTTTAATTAATCACATTTCCTAGGTTTATACTTGGGAAATGTTAAAAATTGACTAATTAATTTAATTAAGTCATCTCTAGGTGGAATTTCCATAAACGATTTCTAGGTATTAAAGAATACATGTATTCTAGTCACTCCATAAAATCTCGTGGCTAGAACACATTTGATGCTACAAAAACTAACACGAAAAATACATTTTATTTTATGGTCATAAAATCCAGTGCTTTTTATGTTGTTTAAAGGCTTGTGCAAGAATTATTCTTTATGTCATATCATCATTGGTTGAGATTTCTATTGCCTTAATAGTCATAGTGCAAGTGAGGCCTTCTTTAGTATTTTTCCAAGCTAAAGGTTTTTGCAACCCAAGTATTGATCAGAAGTTGGTTGGTGATGCATTGAATAAGAGTACATTTATTATTTTTAATACTTTTATTGGCTTCATGGCTATTGCCTCAATTTTTCATCCTTCAACATTTGATCCACCCAATGGATGGAAAGTTTGTTGGCTATTGATTGAATAATATTAGGGTGTGAAAACAATAGTTAAATGATTATTTATAGATGCATATATTAGCCTGAATTTTTTTTGATATTGTCTTGAAACATGTGAAACTATGCCTATGAAAACATTGGTGTCATTTGATTTTGGAAATGGATATTTCATCCTATGGCAATAGATTTCTTAGTTGTCCATGTTGTTTAAATATTGGTTCATGGATTAATTTTATGTCAACCATTGTTGGTTGAGATATATATTGGTTTTATGACTGATCAGGAGATCAAGTCTCTTGTAGAAAAATGCTCAAAAATGAAGTTGCTCAGAATTTCTCCAAAATAGATCGACTGGAAAGAGCTCGGCGATACGATCCCAACGCCGTGAACGACACTCAAATCTGTTACCGTATGGAGGAGATATTTCATTTTGAAAATGCCCAATGACTTTCAATTTTGAAAGAAAAGTTTTTTAATTTTATGTGTTGGGAAAATATTTAATTTTTATTAAGGTTTAATTAATAAATTAAAATTATATATTTATTAATATTTTATATGATTTTAATTAATCATATATTATATTATTTTATATATGTTTTAATTAATTTTTAAAAACCTTATTAAAATTATATTATTAAACCCACATATATTAAATGAAAATCGAAATATGAAACGGGTTTAAAAACCCATAACTATAAAGTTGTTTAATGGGCACATGCTTCAAATGTTGGAGCGGAGGTTAACATGGTTTACGTGGCTATGGAATGTGGGTTTAAAAACGTAATTCATATGGTGGAGCGGATTTAAAACATGGATGACGTGTTATGGTTACGTGGCAACGTGTGTATGATACGTTGCATTGGAGCGGTAACAATTAACCTTTATTAAAACAGTGCTATATGAACGTTCTGGCGGGTGTGTTAACGGCTAGGCGGAAACCGTTTGGCCAGCGGTTCCGGCGCATGTGAACGCGCATTTTCTAACAGTCACATTTATTATAACTGCCCGTTTTATTTGGAGCGCCCGCCAAATTCAGAGCCATTTCCTAATTTGTCGGAGTTATCTGGCAGTTAGCCAGATTTGGTGGAGCTTTTGAAGGACAAACTTCAGTTAGCCATAACTTTGGCTAGGAGAGGCCTTTTGATACGAATTTTTTTTTTATTCTGGGGTAATTGATCATTCTGGAGCTGTTGGAAGTGTTTTCAGAGCCATCAGGGTGCTCTAACAGAGAATTTACTAGCGTTTTTGGTCGTGGAGCCACTAGGGCCTAAGGGAAGAAGAGCTGTTTTGGACTACCTTTATCCAATGGAGGTGGTTGTTTAGTCATTTTCTACTGATTTGAGCCTTCTGAATCTATTTTTGTAGTGTATTTTGCCATTTGAGGCTTCTATACAGTTGTATTCACATTTTGAGCATTTAATCAAAGAGGTAAAAGCCTAATTAGAGGCTTTTGGACCCAACGGAGGTAGCCCAAGAGAGGGGTGAGCTGCGTAAAAAATTATTTGTTGTCATACTGTATAATTTTGCTGCATATTTTCAGATTCTTCTCCTTTAAACAGTAAATTTTTATAAGCAATATTTTCCCAAGCAGGTTTAAACAGTGAACAGAACTTATTAGTTCATCTTCAAACCACTACACTTTATTTGCAGAATATGTATACTTGTCTATTCACACATTAAAGCTCGATCAATGAATACTTTGCACTTAAAAAAAATACTTTCATTGATCGGATCTCTGTTATTACATTTTATTTCTTTAGGCAGAGTCTGTAGAAGGGCCAGGTAGCCTCCGGATTCATCCTTTCTTTGAAAGGTGAAATATCCGGTGAATGCCCCTACAGTCAATCAGTGATGACAACACTATGTTCACATTTAAGATCAGATTGGTATCAAAGCTCTAGCTTTAGCTTAAGATTTTGTCAATTTGTGCAAGAAGATTGTGTTATTCTACAAAATTTGATGCTTACTAGGCTGAAATTGAAAAGAGGGGAAGGTCAATTGGTTATCGAACAAGTTAATCCTCAACCAAGGAGGGCTAAAATTCCATTATCTCCACCTTCCATTTCATCCTCATCAGCCTTAGAATTAGCCACAAACATGTCTTCCAGAGAAGGAGAAGTACATGAGGAAATGGATCCCAAGGAAGAAGAAAGATTTTTTAGAAAATCTTTCTTGGACATGACTGAGATGGTTAGGATCCTATACTGGGAGAGAAATGATAGTATTGCTAGAGAAGGGTCTACAAACCATAGAGAAGAAGGAGATTCTTCAGGAGGGAAGAAAGAAAAGGATGAGTCTAAGAAAGGGAATGGAGGAAATGGTGATCCTTCATCTCCATCGTCATCCTCTTCCTCCACATCATCCTCTTCAACTTCAAAATCAGCCACACAAAACAAAACATCTCTTAAAAATCCTTTCGTTAAAGCTTTATGTAAAGTTTACGTTGCCGATGTTTAATGGTGATGTGGAATGGTGAAAATTGACAATCGGATTAGACAATGGAAACGACCTAAGAACTAATTGCATGATGATGACACTAAAATCCAATTAGCCTCTTTGAGAATGGATGGAGCAGCTTTGGTTTGGTGGGAAGCCAAGACTAGAGAGGAGATTAAAAAGTATGGTAAGATAACTCTAACTTGGAATGAGTTTATTACAGCCATTAAGAAACAGTTTTATCCTCTTGCTCATATTCAGATAGCAATCATGAATTGGCAAAATTTTAGGCAACTTAAAGGTCAAAATGTGCAATATTATACCCAAGAGTTTAGAAGGAGAGCACTTCTACTTGGGGTAGACTTACAAAGTCAAGACACCTTGTTGAAATACATAGGAGGTTTACACAATTATCTACAACATTCTATTCTATTGTTCAATCCTACCAGCTTAGATGAAGTCTGTGTGCAGGCTACACATTTAGAAGCTATAGGAAAGAATATTTTTGATGAGGATAGTAATTTTCAAAACAAAGGAAAGAAGAGAGTTGCTAATTCAAGAAAGGACAAAGGAAATTTCTTTTGCAAGAACTGTTCGAAGACAAGTCATGATGAATATCATTGTTGGAAGCTTCATCCTGAATTGAAACCAGAAAATTACAAGAACAAAAACAAGACCAAAGAAAAGGAGAAAAGTGTTGCAACAGTTGAGCAAGACTTAGGGTCAGACTCAGGAGATGAGACAAAAATATACTATGTTTTTTAAAGCAGAATAAGGGAAAGAAGGCAGACAAATCCCATTTATGCTCTTTGAATTGTCATGTGAGGGTCACAAGTGATGAAAAGAGGAGGATAGAGCTTTTCCATGTGAGGGTAATTTCAAAGCATACCAAAATTGACACACTATTTGACAGTTGGGTCACAAGAAAATTTTATATCTCGAAGACTTGGTCAATCCTACTCTCCAAACTTGAGTATTATTCCACATCCGAAGCCTTGTCCACTTGATGGAGATGCAAGGATGCCAATTTGCAAGTTTCAAGGAAGTGCATATTGCGCTTGCAATAACTTACACTTTATCATAATGGAACTTGATGTGGTGCCGCTTGATATCTTAGGTATTGTTTTAAAGTCCTTATTTATTGACAGAAGGTTGCACTTTATTGATGTTTTTTCGCTGAACTCGACGTGGTGCCGCTTGATATCTCAGGTATTGTTTTGGGAAGTCCTTATTTATTTGACAGGAGGGCCATCTTTCATCGCCATGAAAACAAGTATCACTTGTTCAAAGATGGTAAAGAGTACATTGTGAGAGCTCACAAGAAGAAGTTAGAATCTTCTTTACTACATGCAAGTCAATTGAAAAGACTGGTTAATGCAAGTCAAAGTCTAACTTTGTTGATGTTGAAACGACCAGATTTTGAGCATTCGCCATTTTATGATGTTGCTAATAATTTGTCTCAGTTTGATAACAGTTTGTCTTTGAAAGAAGATAATGTTATGTTGCGCAAATTACCTTTTGGGTCAGCCAATGCAGTGAATGAAGTGTCAAAGAAAAGCAGTGCAAGCAAGAAGGACACACCATTCAGCATGGGAAAATGTTGGTTTCAGAATGGTACAATTCGCCATGGGAACAGTTTGCAAGGTGACAGTTATTTTAAGTCTTTCTGGAAGTTTGATCAATGTAGAGAAAGCTTTTTTTCTGCAGATTACAATTGCTGTTCTGCAAATTTTAATCATTTGCATCATGACTCCGTCAATCTTAGCAATGGTAGATCAGTTGATTCCAGAGACAGGTTATCATTTTCTCAAAAGCTTCAGTTGATGAACGGAAGATTTCAGCTTTTATTCAAGGGATCAAGGGTGGAAGAGTGGAGAATCAGTCTCCACATCATCAGTTTCAGTAATCAGAGAGATTTTGGGGTCTAAAAGCTTCCCATTTGGGAGGTGTGATCAGGAGATCAAAGTCCCTTGTAGAAAAATGCTCAAAAATGAAGTTGCTCAGAATTGGTCCAAACCAAAACGACAAGAAAGAGCTCGCCAAAATGATCCTGTAGCCATGAACGACACTCAAATCCGTTTCCGTATGGAGGAGATATTGCAGTTTGAATTTGCCCAATAACTTTCAATTTTGAAAGAAATTTTTTTAATATATTGTGTTGGGATAATTTTATTTTTTATTAAGGTTTAATTAATTAATTAAATTATATATTTATTAATATTTATATGATTTTTATTAATCATATATTATATTATTAATTATATGTTTTAATTAATTTTTAAGAACCTTGCTTATAAATTTATATTATTAAACCTAATATATATTAAATAATAAATTAATATGAAATGGGTTTAAAAACCTATACTATAAAGTTGTTTAATGGGCATGTATTTCAAATGTTGGAGTTTTATAAGTTAACATGGTTTACGTGGCTATGTGAAAGAATGTGGGTTTAAACCGCAATTCATATGGTGGAGCGTATTTAAAAAGGATGATGTGTTGGTGGATATGCGGCAACGTGTATGATATGTTGCATTGAGCCACAGTAGAAATGGGTCAATTAAACAAGGTTATAAGAACGTTCCGACGGCAGGTACACACGTGTTAGGCGGAAAACCGCTGGCTGGCCGGTTCGCAGAAGGGAACGCGCATTTTCTAACAGTCACATTTATTATAACTGCCCGTTTTATTTGGAGCGCCCGCCAAATTCAGAGCCATTTCCTAATTTGTCGGAGTTATCTGGCAGTTAGCCAGATTTGGTGGAGCTTTTGAAGGACAAACTTCAGTTAGCCATAACTTTGGCTAGGAGAGGCCTTTTGATACGAATTTTTTTTTTATTCTGGGGTAATTGATCATTCTGGAGCTGTTGGAAGTGTTTTCAGAGCCATCAGGGTGCTCTAACAGAGAATTTACTAGCGTTTTTGGTCGTGGAGCCACTAGGGCCTAAGGGAAGAAGAGGCTGCTTTGGACTACCTTTATCCAATGGAGGTGGTTATTTAGTCATTTTCTACTGATTTGAGCCTTCTGAATCTATTTTTGCAGTGTATTTAGCCATTTTAGGCTTCTATACAGTTGTATTCACATTTTGAGCATTTAATCAAAGAGGAAAAAGCCTAATTAGAGGCTTTTGGACCCAGCGGAGGTAGCCCAAGAGAGGGGTGAACCACTTAAACAATTATTTGTTGTCATACTGTATAATTTTTCTGCATATTTTCAGATTCTTCTCCTTTAAACAGTAAATTTTTATAAGCAATCTTTTCCCAAGCAGGTTTAAACAGTGAACAGAACTTATTAGTTCATCTTCAAACCACTACACTTTATTTGCAGAATATGTATACTTGTCTATTCACATTAAAGCTCGATCAATGAATACTTGCACTTAAAACAATACTTTCATTGATCGGATCTCTCGTTATTACATTTTATTTCTTTAGAAGTAGTCCGTAGAAGGGCTATGTGTTTCCTGATTCATCCTTCGTAAAGGTGAAATATCCGTGAATGCCCCTACAAATAATCTTCAGATGAGAAATACTTTGTTCTCACAATTTCAGATCAATGACCATAGTAGAATTTTTCTGTCCTATAGTGTTTGGCTCAAATAAGCTTGTTTCAAATGCAAACCTTAATGAGAATATGGTTGGTGATGTATTGAATATGTAGAAAATCCATGTAGATTCAATTGATAATTGTAATATTGTTACATCAAATTGTCATGACCGACATTCTTCATGTGTATGAGCTCATTATTATTCGTTGTTTTCTCTTCCTTGCAAGTCTACCATATTAGTTCTCAGTGTTACTAAGCTCAAGCCTTGAAAATCAAGAAATGTTCCTAAAAGTCTCCTAAACTTTGGTATCGCACTTTCTGGCTATCTTGCCTGCGGTCCCGCACCCAATGTTCAGCTTTCCTGTGTTCCTGAATGCACTTTATCTTTTTTATAGGTGCGGACCCCTGTAAGATTAAAAAGGCGCAAGTAAAATCCAAAAAGGCTCAATTAAAGTAAATTCTGGAAGCTTCTAGAATGGATTTTGTGGTGGCAGAACCGCTCTTATGAGGTGCATGAAACCCTTACCTTATGGAGCTAACCCCTTGATGTGAGGAGCTTATCCCTTTGAAGGAGGATTCTATCCCTTTATGCTAGGAACTGAAAACCTCCTCTTGTCCACTATAAAAAGAGGCATTGGGTAGCCTCAAAGGGACTTAAAGCTTTTAGAATATTTGAAGTAAAGTGTTGGTGAGATTTAGACTCAGTTAACTAAGAATTTTGTGAGGAGAGATTACATACGTCTATTTGTCTTGGTTGGAGGAGTGCAAAACTTGTCAAAGTAAAGGAGACTCCTACTTCGGACCCCAGAATGTACTGTGCAACATCAAGGCTCAAGTTGTAAGGATTTTCTCTTTTTGAAGTTAATACAAATATACTCATTTTTCTCAATAAGCTTTCAATCAATGGTTTATTTCATAGACTCCTTGATCACTATGATAAGCATGGTTTATGATGATTTCTATACAGGTTCTATGTAATATTTTTCTTGTTTGTGACTGCAGGTTTACGAAGAAAACTCCTTCAAGCGTGCGAAGGACAAAAACGACTTCAAACAAGCACTAGACAAATGGTAAGTCCTTTACACTTATATAGAGCTTTTATAAACCTTACATTCTTAGAGAAATATTAGTATGTTTGGCTGTTTGTTGCTAGATACTTTTAGTACTAGGGAGATCGGTCTTGTCTGCAAGACGGATTAATCCATACAACAAATTGGCAACTCCACTGGGGAAGTACTTGTTGTTTTTGGTTCTCTTTTATTTTGATTTGAGGAAACGTTTTTCTTGGTTTTTGATTGATTGACCTCTGCCTGGGTAGCTTAGGTTTTCTCTGTTTTCGAGAATTTTGAAATGCTTTGAGTTTTTCTCTAGTTTTTCCTAGGACCGCACTTTGCCTTGTTTTCACAGTGCGGGCAGTTTCGCATGTTTCTTGTGTAAACAATGTGGGACCGCACCTGTGATATCTTGGAGCCTGCGGACCCTGTTAAAGTTTTGAAAAACTTCAGATTTCTGTCATTAGTTGATCTTGATTTTGATTTTCAGTTTTTATTTTCTGCCTAGATTGATGATTGTTTCTGTCAAAAGCTTTCTGTTAATAAATCTCAGCAGTATTCATGTTTTGATGATTTTCTAGGAGTTTTGCGTTTGGATTGCATTTCATTTGGTCTTTGTAGCGATTTGAATCATTTGAAATTTTGAAGTACCTCAGATTACCTTGGTCTTTTTTTTCTTTTGTTGAATCTGACCTGATTGTGAAATCATTCTTTATTGAGAAATAGAGTTACCTGTTTCTTTGCAAATCTTCGAAAAGAAACTTTGTTATTGGTTTTTGAATTTCATTTTTAATAAAAACATAATTGAGTGTTTTTGATCTGTTGGTTATTCTGAACGAATAGATCCTTATTTTTCTGAACAACTAAGTTAAAACATTCTTCAAAAAAAAAAAATCTTAAAGCTTTTATTCATTTAGATTATTAAAGTTTGTATTTTTGAGTGCCATTAAACTTTGTAGAGCTCGAAATTAGTTTGTAGTTTTGAGTGCTTTTAAAATTTCTAGATTTCTTTTGAAGGAAAAATTGTTTTGTATCTTTTATTTTTTGGAAAGTGAAAGGATTTTTGTTGTGAGCTTTGATAAATTATTGGAAAAGACAAAAAATAATTTCTTTCAATTGTTCTTTATGTTTAAAGAAGGAATTGTTCATTAAAAGAATTGCATTCTCTAACTTTTCTTTAATTAGAATTTCATTGAAAGAAAACGATTTGATCATCATTTTTAGATGCATTTTTATTGTCTTTTGGAAATCGAGTCATTTCACACCATCAGAGTTTCATTTCCGCACCAATTGACTTAAGAAACAACTCTTAAAAGTAACGCTTAATTAAAATTTATCTAGTAATATTTTTATTTTCTAGGGCTCTTATCACCAACATAGCTTAGGCTAGTATCTTGGAGTAGGGAGTAATTAACTCTCCAAGATAGTAAAAACAAACAAGTAGTCAAATATTGCGGTAGGAGATAAAATGCAATTATAATTTGTATAATATGGGAAGCTTCTCTTAAAGAAGTCAATCACGAGATCATATCTGAACCTTTGAGACAATCAATTTTGTTTCATTGGGGAAGATAGAAGATTTTGCGCGTATTACAAACGGTAAACCTCGGATTAACCATTGTCGAGGAGCCTGGGAAGCTACTGTTGGTGACTCTCGGGATTAACCATATGTCTACCACCTTCAAGTGATTGAGCTTAAGCATACCTTTGAGCGTGGAATCAGATCGTAGATTGTTCCCCCAAATATATTGTTATTTGTTACTATTGGTAGCCTTAGTGTCCATTTATCTTAAGAATTATCTTAAGATGATTTCCTAAGGTGATTTGCCAGAAGAAAAGATCTCACCGAGACTGGAAATGTACGTCAGCTCAGACTCACTTGGAATTCTCTGGGTTCTCTTCACACGATGGTTTTGTGAGGAAACTTGAAGTGAAGGTGTTTCTAGCTACAAGGCTTGCCTGGGCAATCGTTCCACCGCCTCTTCGTATTAAATTTTCATTGTTGACTACCACGAACAGGTGCTTTTAGCAATGGAAACACGCTGATGTGTGTGCTCGAACTTCTTAGATTTTTGCCGCATCTGAATGTTTGGTTCTTTAGAGACTTTAGGTGTTTTCATTGGAATTTTATTTGTTTGCGTGTGATTAGTTAATATTTAATCCTGGCGGAATTGCCGAGACAATCCCGGAGACTACAAGGGAAACCCCCTGAATTTTCACCAAGTCAGCTTGAAGGGCTTCGTGCTTTGGTATCGTCCAGTAGTGGTAGAATTAGATCAACGGAAGTTGGAACTTCATCCATAGTTGTTCATCCTGATCATCAAATACCCACAACAGAATATATTCAATAACCGATTTCAGTTTCTGAAGTTACTGATAGTGTTTCTCCTATTAGTGAATTAGCTGATGAACCTGAAATCTCTGAACCTAAAACCGAACCTTCTGTTTTGGAAACATCCTCGAGATTTATTTCACCAACTTCTAGCGATTTTGATTCACCTAGGGTAAGAAATATTATAACTGAAAATCTTCCGGCTGGTCTTATTTCTATTGAAGAAATTATTAATCCAGACGAAGACATATCTCTTCCCGACTCCCCTCAATATTTAAATCTTAGGGAGCGTGAATATATTTTCTACAGCCCTATTCGAACTAGTGCTTGGTATCTCTCTTTAATAAAATTTTTAGAGAATCTGGGTCTTGCTGTTTATCCACCTTGAGTTCCATTTCATCCAACACCCAGAGGTTATTATCCACCATCCATTATGGCTGGAGAGTCATCCGTGTTTTCTCAGACACTGGAATCATTTTTACATGGTGGTCCTTCTGTTCCGCCGGGATATCAGGCTTTGTCTGGTACTTTCTCAAGAGCAGATTCTCAACCCATTCAACAAGTATTGTCATCTGGTAATAGTGGTGTTAAAACTGAAGTGTTGAACGCAACACAAATTTATATGATGTCTGGTAACGTTCCGAATCCTCAACCTCAAGGCAGTCAGTTACCGCCTAGGGGGCCAACACAGGGAAGTCAGTTACCGCCTAGGGGGCAACCTTCAGGTAGTCAGTTGCCCCTTGCGGGGCAACCTTCAGGCAGTCAGTTGCCGCCTGGAGGGCAACCTTCAGGAAGTCAATTACCACCTGGAGGACAACCTCAAGGTAACTTTTTCCCAGCACAAACTGTAGAATCATATTATTTTGGGGGACAACCCTAAGGGAAGTTGTACCTCAAGGGTATCAACCTTCAGGACAGTACATACCCCAAGGTCAACCTCAAACTCAATATGCTCCTCAGAATCCTTATCAAACCTAGCTTCAGTATGCGCCTCAGGGTTATCAACCTCAAGGTCAGTACCCAATTCAAGGTTTCCAACCACCTTCTAGTCAGCCATCTATTCAAGGAGCCGGTCAGCCGACTTATCAACCCTACATTCAACCAGGTTATGGTCCTTACGTTCAGCCTTCTGCGGGGCAATACCCCGGAATGAATATGGTGTGGGATCCGTCCCAATATCAACAGCCTATGCAGCCTAATGTGCAGTTGCCTTATCAACCTGGACAACCTTTAATTACTGGTCCAACTCAGCAACCTGTCCAGCCTACTATTCAAACTACTGCACCTGGTCCTGTTCAGCAAGCCGGTCCTAGTTCACCTAAGACTCCGCCTCAAACTGCTGCAATAGCTGCTACGTCTATTCAACCTGCAACACCTGTTTCTAGAGTATCTGTAACCCCGAGTTCGTCTATCCCTGCTTCCGTGCAAATCCCTCCAGTTTCTGTACCCCAGCCAGGATCTTCTGTTCAGACTTCGGTTCAGATGCCTACGGGACAAGCCGGTACAAGTACAGTTGTCACAAGTCAACCACAATTTACATATCAACCGTACCAAGGACAGTCGCAATTCGGTCCCTATACACAAAATCCAAACTATCAGTATCAACCGTACCCTGGATATACTTATCAATAGCCTCAACAACCCCAGTTCGGTACGATTAATCCTGGTTTTCCAAGGGGTTATACAATTCCTAATGCTAATCCGATTCCCAGCTACCCTGGGTATCCACCTCCTGGAACTGCTTTGGCTACTCAAGGTTTTCGTGACCCTAATCGACAGTTACCATTTATCGCAACTTTGGATTTACCTGATTTGATGCGCCTTACTAATGATCCAATTTTCTATTATCAGTACTGGCCGCCAATGCCACATAAGTTATCCAGTGATATACCAAAATTCGAAGGTAAGCCAGGAGAGGATCCATCAAATCATGTCATGAATTATCACCTTTGGTGTGCATCTAATTCAATCATTGATGATTCGATTCGCTTACGTCTTTTCCAAAGAACTCTTATTGGTCTTGCAGCCAAATGGTACATTGAGTTACCATGAGGCTCATTTCATAATTTCAGTGAGTTAGCAACTTCCTTCTTAACTCATTTTCAGTTGCCAGTCAGATACGACAATGGCACGGAATTATTAACTTCACTGAAACAATCTACGTCTACATATATTTCAGATCATATTCATGAATGGCGACGTAGAAGAAGTTTGGTGAAAGTATACATTCCGGATCAAATTTTGGCAGAATGGTTTGTTAAATCATTGTTACCCAAGATTACTGAAGATGTAGCTAAGGCAGGTGTTGTTACTGAAGAGCAGGTAATTTCTCAAGCTCAGTACCTTGACCTCGTTTACACGCAGTCAGGTACTTTACATGAAAAAATCCCAGACCTTCCAAAACAAGGTCAAATAGCTACTACTCCTTCAGGGTCTCATGCCACTGATGGTATGATTGGTACAGTCAATACTAAAAGTAAGAATAAATCTTCAAAGAATTCTTCTCCAATTATAACTTTACCTGATTCCCCGAAAGGAGAATCTTCCCCCGAAATTTCTGCCGATATTCATGTTGTGGACACATCCATGGCTAAATCTAAATCCGGTAATAAAAAGAAGGGGAAGAATATAAAAAAAAAGAATTCGAAAGAAAAAACTGATAAAAATGAATCCAATGATGAAAAACATAAACCACGTTATCCTTGTTACATTTGTGATGAAGATCATTTTACTAAGGAATGCCCACATCGGGCAGAGGTTGCGAAATTCATCAAAGGTTCACAACCTGCTGTCTTGAAGGATCCTTTTCCGACTCAAAATAGTAAGATGGTTGGTTCTACTTCGAGTGCTTCAGAAGAGCCTATTTTGATGATGTCTCATGTAAGGATTGCGATGTGAACGAAAGATTATGGTACTAAGAATCCTGTTGATGATAAAGAAGCAGAATCTTCTAATGCAAATACATCAACTACACCTCCTCCTGTTTTTGGTCCGCTACAAATCGAGAAACCAAATCTAGACTTAATAATCAAACTGCCTGCTAAAGGTGTTCTTCGTAAATCAACTTTCAATCCACATGCGAGAGCTACTCAGAATTACAACATTGTTGAAGACTTAGCTGTTTCTCCTTCAGCAACGTCGGAAGTGTTGCAATCATGCCCAGCACAGCGTAAATTGCTTTTGTCTGCTATAGGAGCTATTGATATTCAGGATTTTAATCTTATAATATTTGATCTAGAAAATAGTACACCTCATCTACCTCATCAGATGGCTTTCCAGATACCAGTGTTCATCAGAAACAGACCGATCTATCAGACTGTGATTGATGAGGGAGATTCAACGTGTATTATGTCGAGTCAGTGTTGGAAATCACTTGGTTCTCCTACGCTGAACCAGTCTCTGACGATTCTTAAGGCTTTTGATGGTCGAGGTTTCCACCCTTTTGGTATTTTGCAGGATTTAACCATAGGGGTTGAAGGTAAAGTAGTAAATCTAGATGTGGAAGTGGTTGATGCCCCACTAGATTACAACCTTCTTCTGGGTCGTAGTTGGTCTTATGCTATGACTGCTGTTGTTTCTTCGGTCTTCCGACTCATAAAATTTCCATATCAAGGGAGGATCGTTACAATTGATCAGTTAACTTATGTTACTTCCGACCCAGCCTCTACAAAAACAATCCAGCACGTTGGTAAAACGACTATCCCTTATAAGGATGTTGGAGTAGGATTGATAAAGATTCTGGTTTGCTAGGAAATTTTTCCATTCCTCCTCCTAACGTATCACCTTCTGTTGCAACTATTCATATGATTTCGTCAGGCTCTATTATGTTTGATGATCCTTGGATCGTACCTTCCGAATCCGAGTTAGATTCAATTGATGGCATGATGCCTTTGATTCCATTTGAACTTGCATATCAATCCGTATAGTCATTTTCCGACCCCTCTTCAACCGACATTGATCCAGTGAATGGGATCCACGAGGAATCACTCTCAATATCTAGCTCAGCCACAACGACATTTCTTGAACCTGTTCATTCTGATAAGCAGATTCGTGAGTTATTGTCTGTTGATGATTTACCATGGGAAGATCTACATCATCGATCT
This sequence comes from Pinus albicaulis, assembly GCA_034641835.2. Lineage (NCBI taxonomy): Eukaryota > Viridiplantae > Streptophyta > Pinopsida > Pinales > Pinaceae > Pinus > Pinus albicaulis. The sequence continues at coordinate 1,210,848,905 of CM076584.1, forward strand.
TCATTTTTACCTGAACTAGATCATTTTGAAGATGATTTCGCTTCAATCTTTACTACTGAATATGTCAAGGAACCACAGAATCCATTGAAAAATTCTGATTCTAAGTTAAATTTGGAAAATATTTCTCGAACGATTCCAATAGACATTTCAGTAAAACCAGGAATAATTGAAAACATTCATATAGGTTCTTGTTGTACTGAAGAAGAAAGTAAAACTTATAAAGCCCTATTTCAAGAATTCCGTGATGTGTTTGCCTGGTCCTATGAAGAAATTCCAGGAATTGATCCATCAATCGTTGTACATGAAATCAAGACTTACCCGGATGCCAAAGTTGTTCGTCAACGTTTACGTCAAATGCATCCTAGAAAAGTTGCTGCTATTAAAGCAGAGGTTGAAAAATTACTTCATGCAGGTTTTATTTATCCGATCCCTTTAACAGATTGGGTATCTAATATTGTTCCTGTGACTAAAAAACAAGGAACCATACGAGTATGTATCGATTATAGGGATATTAATCGAGCTTGTCCTAAAGACAATTATCCAACTCCCTATATCAATCAAATAATCGATGATTGTGCTGGCAGTGAAATGTTTTCCTTTATGGATGGCTTTTCAGGGTATAATCAAATAAACATACTCCCTGCTGATCAGCCTAAGACAGCCTTCATTTGTCTGTGGGGGACATTTTCTTATTGCAAATTACCTTTTGGATTGAAAAATGCTGGAGCAACTTTTCAGGGGGCAATGTCTTATGCGTTTCATGACATTAAGCACATTGTGCAACCGTATCTCGATGATTTACCTGCTCATTCATCGCGCAGGGCTGAACATCTCACACATTTACGTGCTATCTTTATGAGATGTCGACATTATCGAATTCGTCTAAATCCACACAAATGTGTTTTTTGTGTAGATTCGGGTCGTTTACTAGGATTTTTTGTCTCGAAAGCAAGTATTCGCGTCGATCCGTTGAAAGTCGAGGCTATTCTTAAATTACCTCCTCCTACGACTTTACGCCAACTCCAAAGTTTGCAGGGGAAAGAAAACTTTTTACGTCGTTTCATTCCTAACTATGCTAAGCTTACAAAAGGTTTTACTCGGTTGCTGAAACAGAACATTCCATTCTTTTGGGATGAGATTGCTGATCAATCTTTTGATGCACTTAAACACACGTTGACCCATGCACCGTTATTGCATCCTCCCAACTACAACCAGGATTACATTTTGTACCTCGCTGCTTCTCATTCCACTATTGGAATGGTTTTAGTTCAGGAAGACGAATCTAACGCTGAACATGTGATTTATTATCTTAGTCGAAATCTGCATCCGACTGAAATTAAGTACACGCATGTGGAGAAATTGGCTTTGGCGGTTGTTCAAGTTGGCCAACGATTTAGACATTACATATTGTTACGAAAAACTACAGTAATTTCTGATTGCAACCCTACGATGTACATTTTGACTAAACAATTGCTAGGGGGCAAATATTCTAAATGGATAGTTATCCTGCAAGAATTCGACTTGGAATTTGAGAAATCTAAGGCGAAGAAATCCTTGGTTTTTGTGGAACTAATGTGTGATTTCCCCTCTACTGATACTGAAACTGTGGCAGAGAAGCCTATTGCGGACGAATCTTTGTTTCTTATCAGTACTCTCGATTCATGATATGGAGATATCATTGTTTATCTCCAAACCCAATCTTTTCGGCCTGAAATCTCAAGATCTAAGCGACAGAAAATACGATTCCAATCCCAACAGTACAATATTATTGGAGATACACTTTATCGACACGGAGCGGATTCTGTTTTTCGGTGCTGTATTACTCATGAAGAAGCTGAAAAGGTTTTAAATGATTGCCATTCTGGAGCATGTGGCGGTCATATGTCGGGGTATGCCACTGCCCAAAATATATTGCACGCTAGTTATTTCTGGCCAACATTATTTAAAGATTGTATTTATGCAGTTCAGAAATGCCACAATTGTCAACTGTTTGATCGTAAAATGTGCGCGCCACCTGCTCCTCTTCATCCCATAATTGCTGTTGGTCCTTTCGCAAAATGGGGTATCGATTTTATTACATGTAACCCTCACTCGGCCGGGGGGCATGCCTATATTATCTTAGCAGTAGATTATTTTACTAAGTGGGCCGAGGTGATGCCTACATTTTCTGCTGACGGAAAGACTACTGCAACTTTCGTATTTAATCACATAATTGCGAGGTTCGATGTTCCTCAAGCAATTATTACTGATCATGGAAGCCATTTTCGGAATGTCATGATTACTGAATTAACCGAACAGCTGGGCCTGCACCACGATAGTTCTACTCTGTATTATCCGCAAGCCAATGGTTTGGTCGAAGCTATAAATAAAGTTTTAGTCACCATGATTAAACGAATTGTTGGAATTCACAAAAAGAATTGGCATTCCATGTTATTTTCAGCACTTTGGGCATATCAAACTTCAGTCAAAACATCAACTGGTTTCACTCCTTTTCAACTTGTTTACGGTTTGGAAGCTGTGTTGCTGATTGAATGCGAAATTCCATCTTTGAAATTAGCCATAGAGTTACTCCCAGCTACGTCTGAAGAGGAGAAACGTTTTTTGTACTTAGCTCAATTGGATGAAAATCGGAGAAACGTTGCAATAGCAAACGAGGCTCATGTCAAAAGAGTAAAAGCTCAGTATGATAGAAATGTTACCCCTCGAAATTTTTCAGAAGGAGACCTAGTCTTAGTTTATGATCAAGCCAACGATAAGCTAGGAGCTGGGAAATTCGTGACTATGTGGCATGGTCCTTTCATTGTTAAGAAAAAGCTGCCAAAAGGGGCTTATGAGCTGATAGATTTTGATGGTATCCCTTTAGTTAAACCCAGAAATGGGCTATATCTGAAGAGATATTACGCTTAAAACTTGGTATGGAGATCTTTTATTTTAGGTTAGATTTCTTTACTATTGGTGTGTCTTAGATTAGAAAGGTGTGCCTAGTTTAGAAGTGTGTTTTTATCACTTTTCCTGCTTATCTGAGTTTTACTCTTGATATTGCAGATGTCTACGTCTCTTCAAACCTACATTGGTTTTGCTGATGGTGCTTGTCGTAGTGCACGGAACATTTCTTCCACAGCTTGGGTTATCTATTCACCCTCTGACGAGTTAGTTTCCATGCATGGGGTAAGCCTTGGTCAAACAACGAATAACATTGCCGAGTATAGTGCAGTGATTGAGTTATTGTATGAATCCATATCATTTGGAATTCGGAGTTTGATTGTGAGGTTGGATTCTGAACTTGTTGTATTACAGCTTAACAGGGTTTGTGCCATTAGAAATCCAGTGTTATTACGGTTATTTTTAAGATTTCGTCTCTTGGAACGCGAATTTGATTACAGTGAATATCAACATATTCCAAGACATTTAAATACATTAGCAGATGCAGTTGCTTGTAGTATAATAAATCGACATTTGCAGTAATCAAAACAGTAAAACAAATAACATTCATAACATGTACACAGACAGCCGGTAAATAGTGATATATATCATAGATAAAAGTGTTTTCAAAAAATATACATTGTCTTCGATCATAGGTTGGAAACACCTTATGATCGGCAAAATGGTAACACAAAAAGACAAAAAATATGAGTCTACAACTCGATCATCCCATCACTGATGGTGATCACGATAAGAAACCACTGCCTGAGCCACCCTGCACAGGAACCTCCTGAAAGGTCCTGGAACACCAATCACGTATCTCTGCAGCCTGAGTGGAATGTCATCTATGTTTGTCTCTGGAATATCTAGAGTCAAACGCTCTAGATGATGCTCTAAATCAGTCAAAATCTCTGCTGATTGGCCTGCTGGGGCTAGTGCGGCTGCAACTGGTTGTCTTCTTTCATAGGGTTGGAGATGGACTGGTTGCCATGGGCCCACATCTGTATTCAACAAACTTTTTGTTTATTATTTAACAAGACGATCAAAATAAAAAATTAGAACTAGTAATCGTTGAAAATGATTTTACCTGAGTCATCCCACTATTCCCCTGCTGGGAGAGTCATCTCCCGGTCGCCGCAGAAATCTATCCCGGCATACGGAAATTCCTCAATGATAAAAAGTTGGCGATCTAGCCAATGGAAATATGACAAAGGAAATCGAACAATATCAGCACTCTCAATACCATGGCGGGCCATCAGTGTGGACCAACAAACCATCCTAGGTTCTCTAGGTCGATTGACATCAACTGGAATACTCTACGGAGCTAGCATAGGGATCCTCTCTAGAGTAAAGGAAACAACAATGGATCCATATCCAACGTTTTTTAGTTTCCCATTTTTTGCTCTGGTTAGTTGGCCTTTTACATTAGCCAACACAGGTTCTCACCAGTTGAAAATGGTGCCGCGAAAACAGTCCACAGCAATGCGCATCTGAGAACCAGTAGCTACATGCAGTGCTGCACTCCCACATAGCCTGGTAACAGTAAAAGCAATAACTTTCAGCTCAGTACGGATGACAGTTTTTATATCAATCCGTTTGTCTCTGGGGTCTGCGTCATCATTGCAAAATTATTGCCGAAGACTAGCGACAGTCTGGCCACCTGGCCTAGTCCCAAACAAGGAGAGTTGTTCGCCCCTTTTGGAAAAACCAGTCAGAAAATAAATGTCCTCTAGCTCGATTTCAAGCCGGTGGCCGCCGATTATAAAACACTGGTCCTGCTCATTCCACCTGTTTACCAGCCATGTTAAGAGTTCTACTTGTGCTCTCATGCCTTGGATGGCCCAAAATTTATAAATACCGCATGCTCTTAATGCTTGCAATGTGGGCAAATGGAGCATTGCGGCGTCATCCACATCCTCATGTTCACGTTCTCTCCAAATCAACATCTTGTTAATCTTGCAATGCATAAAAACATAGATTAGAACGATCTAATTTGAAAAAAATTGGGCGGCAAAGAAGAAATTTAAGCTTTAAATTTAACCGCGCGGGGACCGCACTTTCCTTTTGTAAACAGTGCGTAGGAACGCACGAGGTCTGTGAGGAAGGTGTGGACCCACGACATTTTTCTTTGTAGAAAAAGGTCGGGGTCCGCAGGTACCCTGTGTGTCACCTGCGGACCCCCGCGGGCGATTTTGGAACCATATTTTTTCTTAAAAAATTGAATTTAAAGCCTAAAAATGAATTATAAATGGATGAAATACAAGATTGAGAGGTTGTGGATTACCTGGGACTGACAGTTCTCAATTCCGACGGACGGATTTTCTAGAATCTTCACAGGAACTTTTTTACCCAAAAGCTTCTTCTTTTCACTCTAAACTCGAACGGTAAAAATGAAATTGAAAAAGTCCTTTTTATAAGATTTTTTGAATAGATGAATTTTTAATTTGTTTATTTTTTACTTTAAAAAGGTTATTTTTGAAGCATTTTTACTCATCTTAAACAGGTATGCATAATGTTTGAAGTTTTTGTGCAGAAAATGGATTTTTCAGGAATATTGATCATTTTCAACAAAGAGCATACTTTTATCACTTTTTCGGACTCTTTCAAAAATTCACGAAAAAGAGAAACATTGGAGTTCTCTTTTAAGCCCTTTTTAGACTCTCTAAATATGAAAATATTTCCTAGTACTTGACTGTTCGAACTCGTTAAAGTAAATGAATAATTGTCCCTTCAGTATAAGTTTACCCCTTTTACGGACTGAAGTGGACTATTTACGAAAAAGGTATACGTTGACTAATTACGGTCAATAGAGTTCTCTCCCTCATTATTTTATCCTTTTTTGGGGCAGAGAGACTAAATTTACAAAAAATTACACCCATGGAGTCTTCCTACGTTTTTCTTCTGACTCCCTAAAAATGAAAAACACCAAGTTTCTCCTATACTGGACTCGTTAAAATTTAATAGTAAAGGACATGTTTGATTTTCAATAGGAACGAACCACTCCTTCTTAGGGTTCGAATCTTAAACTAAGTTGGACTCGTCTGAAGGATGAGCTTATAAACAAGCAAATGTTATCCTCCTCAAGCTTGTCAAAAATAAAGAGGTACTTACCAGAAATGGTGGGCGAAAAGAGAGGAAAATTGACATATTTGTTGTATTTTGATTTTTCGAAAATTCAGTCGACCACTCTTGAACATGACACTTTCATTCACCTGGGTTGGGAAATCCTTTGTCTAACAGTTAATCAAACCTCATTTGAAAGTCTTCATCCGGTTTCTGGGTATTAGCTTTGGGTCAATTGCTACCAATCCATCTGCAGTGTCGTTATGTGTTCAAGATGACAATTTAAAGAAACCATTCATCTGCAAAATATCTGTCATCCATTTTGACCATCCCTGAGTCAGTCCTTGCCGATATATTTTCAAAACTTGATCTATGATTTCATGTTGTAAGTTTGCCTACGACGGATCACTTTCTATCGACGACAGCTCATTATCTAGGAAGTTGATCTAGAAATCGTCAGTACCTTGAAATCTGCATGCCTTAATGGCAGATTTCTCGCTTTCGACGACAGGTTGCATCATTGACCTTCGATCGAATGATTCCATGACATGTTCGAATTCAGCTCATTCATTCGCATTTCATGGATTGTACTGGGTACTTTGAGAGCCATTGACATTACTGGTGGTTACCCTCACACTTGTTAACAGTTTACATCTTTGACTGGTAATAAAGTGGTTTCTACCATGTTCGACTTCGACACATTCATTCACATGGATAGAATCGTACTAGTTCGAGATATGGAAATCAAGACCCTGGATCTAGTTTCTACCATCCAGGCTGCGAGGAATTTTTTTATCATTTATACAATGGATTATTTATAAACAGATGGCTGCATCCATGCTGTGTTCACACATGTCTATACTATGATGTACTCAAAATCATTCCTGTATCAGAACAGTTGAATCAGTTTTTAGTTATTTTAATCTGAGTATGGGAATGCCTACCTCAGTGATGATATGTATACATGTATATTTTTCATTGAATGTTTTTACAGGTGCTGACTGGGGTGTCCACAGGATGATCTTTGAAATGATAAAGTACTGCACTCTTCATATATAACAGACTTCAGCATCATCTATTCCAGACTTTTCACTTTAGGGGGCAATCTGTTACACTGAAAATTGTCACACTGACATTCTTCCATGTGTATGAGCTCATTATTACTCATACTTCTACCTTTTGCAAGTCTAACATATCAGTTCTTCATGTCAAGCCTTGAAAATCAGAAAAAGTTCCTAAAAGTCTCTTAAACTTGGTATCGCACTTTCTGACTATCTTGCCTGCGGTACCACACCCAATGTTCAGCTTTCCTGCGTTCCTGAATGCAATTTATCTTTTTTAAAGGTGCGGACCCCTGTAAGATTAAAAAGGCGCAAGTAAATTCCAAAAAGCTCAATAAAAGTGAATTCTGGAAGCTTCTAGAATGGATTTTGCGGTGGCAGAACCGCTTTTGTGAGGTGCATGAATCCCTTACCTTATGGAGCTAACCCCTTGATGTAAGGAACTATCCCTTTGAAGGAGGATTCTATCCCTTTATCCTTGGAACATCAAACCTCATCCTTTCTACTATAAAAGGAGGCATTGGGTAGCCTCAAAGTGAGTTCAAGATTTTAGAATATTTGAAGTTAAGTGTTGTTGAGATTTAGACTTGGTTAACTAAGAATTTTGTGAGGAGAGATTACATACCTCTATTTGTCTTGGTTGGAGGAGTGCAGAACTTGTCAAAGTAAAAGAGATTCCTACTTCGAACCCCGGAAATTCCTGTGCAACATCAAGGCTCAGGTTGTAAGGATTTTCTCTTTTTGAAGTTAATACAAATATACTCATTTTTCTCAATAATATTTCAATTAATGGTTTATTTCATAGACTCCTTGATCACTATGATAAGCATGGTTTATGATGATTTCTATACAGGTGCTATGTAATATTTTGCTTGTTTGTAATTGTAGGTTTACAAAGGAAACTCCTTCAAGTGCGCGAGGGACAATGATGACTTCAAACAAGCACTGGACAAATGGTAAGTCTTTTACACCTATATAGAGCTTTTCGTAGATCATATATGCTTAGAGAAAGATTAGTTTATTTGGCTGTTTGTTGCTAGATACTTTAGTACTAGGGAGATCGGTCTTGTCCGCAAGACAGATTGTCCACACAACAAATATGCTAAAACATTATACATGAATATACTATACCAATTGCGGAAACCAATTTAGATCTTAAAATCACAAAACATGAAACAAAAATATTTTCAATCACACAACACAAATAATTTCACGGGGAAAGCCTTAGCTAAAAACCCCGCTATTTATATATTGAATAATCCAAAGAATATGAGAATATTACAATGTTTTTATCCAATATGAGAAACCTATGTACTACCTCTATCTATCTCAATGATTCCTAGACAAACATGGTTCAATACTTAACCAATTTTCTGCCCTCTGGATCCCTATTTCCTCGAGTTGTTTCCTTGGGTAATTAGGCCCTATTGATTAGGGAAATTACTAATCAATTAGGGGACTTCATATGAATGCATGCACCACTTCAAAAATTTGGATAATTATACAACTTATATTACACCTCCCTTGAACTCTAATCTCAACTGGTTCTTTCTTAGAAATGACATGTATGAGTTATTTATGAGTAAATTATTAGTTAAATGGTTGAACACATGAAGCAACATGCAATTTTTTATCCTGCTACTAGTTCTTCCATAAATTAGAACTATTTTAACTAAATTTAACTCAAATAATTTGTGTTAATTAATTAAAACTCAAAATAAAGTCAAAGAGGGCTCCTATAATGTAGGAGACACTCTACATGTCTCTAATTTAACCCTCAACTCGAATTAACTGAACCAACTAAGTCATCTCAACTTAGTTAACTCTTACAAGTTGTCATGTGATGTGGAATTACAATTTTATTCTAATTTAATCAAGGTAAAATTAAGTTAGAATCTTTTCTTGGTGCCATTTTCAACACTCCCTCTCAGTAAGAAAAGGATTGTTTGATACCCCAATCCTGCCTCTATGGAACTCGAATTTTCCTCTTGACAGTGCCTTCGTCAAGATTTTTGTATCTCGATCCTTTGTAGGAATGTAATTTAATAGCATAATCCTCTTATGCACACAATATCTGAGATGGTGATACCGAATTTTGATATGCTTGGACTTATCATGAAAAAATGGATTGACCCAGATTTTGATGCAACTTTGGTTATCAAAATACATCACCATAGGATCCAATTGTTGACCAGTCAAACCAACAAGGATCTTCCTCATCCATATAGCCTCACAAGCTTCTTGCCTAGAAGGCATGTACTCTCCTTCTACTGAATTGAGTGCAATTAATCTATGCTTCCTACTATACTGGGAAACTGTTGTTGACCAAATACTGAATATTCCCCCTATTGTGATCTTTCTATTGGATGGAATCCCTACCCAATCTACATCCGTGAAGCCTTGAATCGTCACTCCCTTTGTTCGCCTATACCAAAGACCAAATTGGGTGGTGCCTCTGAGGTATCTCAACACATGTTTGGCTTCCTTCTAATAGAGCTTGTTTGGCTTGACCATAGATTGAATAAGTTGGTTAACCGCATAACGCATTTTCAGTCATGTGCTAACCAAGTACATGAGTGAACCAAAAACTTCTTGAAAATTGTAGCTTCTACTACTTCACCTAATGTAGCATCTTCCTTGCTCCAATTCACTGCTAGAGGAATCTCGATGTGTTTTCTACTCTCGATGTGAAACTTCTTTAGTATCTCATTGACATATTTTTCTTGAGAGAAAAATAGTTCCCCATATCTTTGCCAAATTTACAAACCAAGGAAATAATGTAAGGTACCCATGTCCTTCAACTCAAATTCTCTTGCAAGATATTATTTGCAAGAATTGATCAACTTATCATCACTTGTTAGAATCAAATCATCGACATATAGTACTATAATAAATAATTTACCTTCAACCATAATATGGTAAATGTTTTCATCTACTTCACTTTTGGTGAATCCCAACCCGATGAAATAGTTTTTGATCCAAGTGTACCAAGCACATGATGCTTGTTTCAGTCCATACAATTCTCACTTGAGTCTGCATACATGTGACTCTCTATCGAAGGTATCATATCCTTCCGACTACTCTATGTCCACCACTTCCTCAATCACTTCGTTGAGGAAGGATGTATTTACATCCATCTGATGTATTTTCCATCCCATCTACACTGAAAGTGCAAGAATATATCCGATTGAAGTGTACCTTGATACTAGAGAAAATTTCTTCTCGTAATCTATTCCCTCCAACTAAGAGAACTTCTTGGCCACAAATTTTTCCTTTTGTTTCTCCACACTCCCATCTGTTGCTTGCTTCACCTTGTAGGTCCACCTAGATCCTACAACTAACTTTTCCTCCCACCTTGGGAAAAATTCCCATGCACTATTTCTGATAATGGAGTCATACTCCTCTACCATAGCATCAATCCATACTAGTTTTTACACTTCTTCCTCAAATGAGGATGGCTCAATCTCTGGACTTCTAAATGATGGAGGAGCTAGTGAGAGGTCCAATGAATTCAATCTTATTTAATTCACATGAAGTGATCAATCAGATAACATAATATTCATTATAAATAACTGTTGCATGTCAGTTTCGAGGAAGACACAGCTGAGATTGGAGATAAAGGGAAGCATACTATCGATTGTATAATTAGAAAATTGTACAGTTCATGCATGAGGTAAAAAGGATGCCTAGATGTATTGTGCAATAAATTATTGGGAATTTCCTAATTAATAGGGGATCAATTACCTCAGAAATGCATAAGAAAGGTTGAGCTCCCAAAGGCAAGAAATTGGTTAGGTATTGGACCAAACTTGTTGGGATCAGTGTGAGACAACTAGAGATAGTGTAGGGAGTTATCAAGCTTGAGAGAAGCATTGTATTGTTTCATATTATTTACTTAATGAAATATACAGATAGCGGGTTTTTTTAGCTGAGGTTTTCCCCATATAAATCTTTGTGTTGTGTGATTGAAATTATTTCTTTCTTGTTCATGTGATTGTGTGATCGTAATTGGTTTCCACAATTTGTAGAATAGATTCAAGTATTTTACTTTAGCATGTTACAAATTCACTTGAATATATGTGGATTTTCTACATGGTATTAGAGCAGGAATCACTATAGAAGAGAAGGATACAATTTTGTTTTGAATAGGTGAATCAAATTTGCAGATTTATTCTTCAAAACCAACAATAGATCAAGATGTCTTGTTGTGGATTGAGACTCGAATATGCCCTTGAGGGTAGTTCAAATTACATAACTTGGAAGGACAAGATGGAGGTAGTTTTGGAGGACAACAGGTTGAAGGAATTTGTAGACAGTGATATTCAGGGGCCCACAACAATAGATGCTAAAAATATTGATGCATGGAAGACAAATGTACCAAAGGCGAGAAGGATTCTATTAGAAGGAGTTCGAGATCATATTTTCTCAAACTTCCATGGAAAGGAAACTCCATATGCTATGTGGAAGACCTTAATATATTTGTTTAAGAACAACAATGACCACATCAAGTCGAAACTGAAGGAAAAGCTCAGAAAAATCGAGATGGAGGAGGGTGAGACAAAACTAAAATGTTTAATCAATCTAGAGATAAGATTGGAAGTGTTGGTGTTACCATTACCAAGGATTATGTTGTGAGCCTAACACTTCTATGCCTACCCAAGAGTTGACACAACCACTACGATTTGGTAAATGAGAGGAAGAAGCTACCAAAGAGGGAGTGATTATGGTTCGACTTGGTGCAAGAATAGATTCGGTAGAACACCAAAGACAGGACCTCTTCCAAAGATAAAGAAGAATATTTTTCAATAGTTGAAAAGGAAGGAAAACCAACGAAAGAAGTCCCAAGGAAAATAATGAAATAATAAATAATTGTCCAACATCAAGTGTTTTAATCGTCACAAGTTTGGGCATTATGCCATGAAATGTCCATAAAATGAAAGCAAGAAGGAGCCTGGAGTAGCAGCAGCAGGTGAAGCACTAGATTCACAGTTAGAACTTGATTTTACTCTCATTACATGCATGGAAATAATTGTAATGGGATACGTGTGGTATCTCAACTGTGGTGCCTCGTTCCATATGATGGGAAATAAAGATATCTTCAGTGACTTGGAGGAGAAAGATCTCAAGCAGAACATAGAGTTTGGAGATGATGGGATGTATAGCGTGACTAATATTAGTATAGTTACTTTTTAGAGGGAGTTTGGCTCCCCTCTCATACTCATAGATGTATTTTTTGTTCCAAGACAAAAGAAGAATCTTGTTTATATCATGGTATTGTAAGACCGTGGCTATGACGTGATATTTAGCAAAGGAAAGATTTTCCTTAGACACATCGCCATAGGACCGTTTAAACATATTAGTGTACGAGTCAAGAAATAGTATGCACTTGAGATACCAAATGCATGCAAAGCTTTGAGGAGCAAGGAAAATGTTAGAGACTTAGTTGCTGAGAGGGAGCATGAGTTACGTCTCAACATGTAGCCTCAAAAGAAATATCAGAAAGTTGTGGAGCAACCAAAATTAGAGAAGCAGATAGGAAACCGAGTGGAGGCGTCCACTCAAGCAGAGACATTGAGTAGGGCGGAATTTTGAGCCAAGTGGGGAGAGAGAGAACATGCAATTATACCTCCAGGAGAGAGGTGGGGTGATGTAAAGAAATAGTCCCAAGTATGAGGAAATTTGGGTAAAGTCCAATGAGATGTCTTGTCTCATGTATCATTACCTTGATATGGGGGCCCATAGTACAGAATAGCATGATGGATCAGTTGTGGTTGATGCATTCAGATGTTAGAGGGACAAACGTAGAGACTAGCAACAATCAGACAATAGGGAGGACATAGCAGAGTTGGAAGTAGTGCAGAGTCAACAGTAGGGCAGAATTTCGAGCCAAGTGGGGAGAGAGAGAACATGCAATTATACCTCCAGGAGAGAGGTGGGGTGATGTAAAGAAATAGTCCCAAGTATGAAGAAAATTGGGTAAATTCCAATGAGATTTCTTGTCTCATGGATCATTACCTTGCTACGGGGGCCCATAGTATAGAATAGCATGATGGATCAGTTGTGGTTGATGCATTCAGATGTTAGAAAGAAAAACGTAGAGACTAGCAACAATCAGACAATAAGAAGGACATAGCAGAGTTGGAAGTAGTGCAGAGTCAACAGTAGCACAGAGTTTTCAATAGACAGTGTAGTAGCTAGTAGCAGTCAGAGACTCTGGTGACAGATGCATCATGCTGACCACAATTGATTTATTTTGGATGCTTTTCAGTTTTAGAAGTTGTAATAGCAACAACACTAGAAAGAAGTGTTGCATGAAGAACATTCCAAAGGTACCAGATCAGGATAGAGTTGAATTCCTTTCTTGTTGACAGGGAGTGTTGAAAATGACAACAACAAAAAAATGAAAATGGAATCAAAAGGGATTCTAATTTAATTTTCCCTTAATTAAATTAGAAGGAAATTGTAATTCTAGATCACATGACAACTTGTATGAGCTAACTGAGTTGGGAAGACTTAGTTAGCTTAGTCAATTCGAGTTGAGGGTCAAAATGGAGCCATGTAGAGTTCATTCTCAGTTTTAAGGGGTTAAGTTGCAGTTTATTTTTAGTTGTAATTGTTTAACTTAATTATTTGAGTTAAAATTAGTTTAACTAGTTCTAACTTATGGAGGAGCTAGTGAGAGGTCCAGTGAGTTAAATCTTATTTAATTCACATGCAGTGATCAATCAGATAACTAAATACTCACTGTAAATATTTGTTGAATGCTAGCTTAGAGTAAGACCCAGTTGATATTGGATTTAAATGGAAGTATACTATCATTTGTATAATTATAAAATTGTACAGATCATGCATGAGGTCAATTGAATGCCTTGGATTTATTGCACAATCAATTATTTGGAATTTCCTAATTAATAGGGGTTGAATTCCCTCAGGAATGTGTAAGCAAGGCTGAGAACCCAGAGGCAATGAATTGGTTAAGTATTGGACCAAACTTGTTGGGATCAATGTGAGACAGTCAGAGATAGTGCAGAAGTTGAAATTAAGTTCTTCTTTAAACCAGGAACATACATGACATATTTTAATGTGAGAGGATAACCTAACTCCCTTTAAAAAGTAAGTCGGTCGAGTTGTACTTCCCATCATCTACCATCTCAATGTGCATCTGGAGGCCATTATCCTATGATTCACTGAAGAACTCTTTGTTTCCGATCATATGGAATGAGGCTCCACTATCCAAGTACCACAAAGAACCCATCACTGATGACACCATGCATGCAATGAGAGTGAATCCATCTCAAATTGTGAAGAAATTGTTTCACCTACCACTCCTCCTAAGGGATTCTTGTTAGCCTTATTGTGCGGACACTTCGTGGGATAGTGTCCCATCTCGTGACAATGAAAACATTTATTCTTCGAAAAGTCCTTCTTCTTTCCTTCTTGACCATAATGTGATTTGGAATGGGATTAATTCCCTTTCCCGTTATTTTCCTTTCCAACCAAGGAAATTTTACCTTCATCATCAAGTTTTGATGAGGATCCATCTATGGCGTTCCCCCGAATCTCTTCTTGTACCAAGTCGGACCACAATCACTCCCACTCTGGTAGATTCTCCCTCCCATCCACTGATTCCTATTAGTCGTGTCAACTCTTGGGAAGGCCTATAATTGCTAGGCTCACTAGATCATCCTCGAAAAATGTAACAACAACACTTCCAAGCTCATCCTAACACTGAATGAACTTGGTCAAGTATTTTGGTATTGTGTCACCCTTCTCCATATTGATTTTTCTTAGCTTGTATTTTAATGCCATCTTCCTGTGGTCATTGTTGTTCTGAAACAAGTTTGTTAAGGCCTTCCACATAGAATGTGGAGTTTCCTTTCCATGGAGGTTCAATAAAATATGATCTCGAACACCTTCCAACATAATCCTTCTTGCATTTGCTATGTTCTTCTTCCATGCTACCAAATATTGAGCATATGTTGTTGTAGGCTTAGAGATATCAATGTTTATGAACTCCTTCACTCCGTTGTCTTCCAACACTACTTTGATCCTGTCCCTCCAAGCTATGTAAGTTGATCTACCCTCAAGGGAATATGTGATTCTCAATCTTGAGAAAGACATCATGATTCTACTGGTAGCCCTGAAGAGTAGATTTGCAAATTCGATTCACCTGCACTGAACAAACTTGTATTATTCTCTTCTGGAGTGATTCCAGCTCTGATACCATGTACAAAATCCATCTAGATTCAATTGATAATTTTAATATGCTAAAACATTATACTTGAATCTATTCTACCAATTGCAAAAATCAATTTAGATCTTGAAATCATAAAACATGAAAGAGAAAGAATTTAAATCGCACACACAGAGATTTTCCTGCGGAAAGACTTAGCTAAAAACCTCACTATCTGTATATTGCATAAGATAAAGAATATGAGAATATTACAATGTTTTTATCCAAGATGATAAACCTCTACACTATCTCTATCTTTGTCAATGATTCCTAAAAAAATTGGTTCAATACTTAACCAATTCTCTTCCCTCCAGGATCCCTATCTCCTTGCGTTGTTTCCTTGGGTAATTAGGCCCTATTAATTAGCGAAATTCCCAATCCATACTACGCAATCCATCAAGTCCTTCCCCTCACTGCATGCACAACGTGTATAATTTGGATAATTATACAACTGATAGTACACTGCCCTTGATCTCCAATCTCAACTTGGTCTTTCTCATAACTGACATGCATGAGTTATTTATGAGTGAATTATTAGTTAGATAGTTGAACACATGAAACGAAACCCCATTGTTTAACCTCGTACTAGTTCATCCATCAGTTAGAACCATTTTAATTGAATTTAGATCAAATAATTTGAGTTAATTAATTACAACTCGAAATAAACTCAACCAAGGCTCCTATAATGTGGGAGACACTCTACATACCCCTAGTTTGACCCTCAACTCGAATTAACTCAAACAACTAAGCCATTCTAACTTATTTAACTCGTACAAGTTGTCATGAGATGTGGCATTACATTTTTATTCTAATTTACACTACAAGAAAAAAGGACATTGGTGAGGGTCATGCTTGTGGCGGACCTTTAAGGTCTGTCACCAATGTCACATATGGTGACAGTCCTTAAAAAAGTGTCAGTGTAAGTGTATATAGTGATGGTCCTTTAAGGCCCATCACCAAAGCCATTTTCAATGACACTTTTGGTGACGGTCATTAAATTCCCTTCACTAATTCTCTCTTTGGTGACACTTCTAGTGACAAACTTTTAATAACCCTCACCGATGCTATTTATTTTACTTTTGGTGACGGTCAAAAAATGTTCATCACCATTGATCATTCCAATGAGTTTTTGATGATGTTATGTTCTTGTTAATATATTTCTTGTCAAAAGATAACGATTTAATACCATTATTGTGGAGTCTTTTTTATAATATGTCCAAGGCCATAGTGGTTAGAGTCAGTCAATTTTTTAAGAAGTAATTAGTGTGTATCCTTTCCCTCAAGTAATGACTAGACGAATAGAGTTTTCCTATGAGTCAACACATGATTCATATCTATTAATTTATTATCTAGAAAATTCCATTTAGATAAAGTCCCACTAGTATGTGTAGGAAATATATTACTTAATATATAATCAAGCTTTGTCAATTCTATTAATGAGAAAGACCTAACACTCCTCAACAATCCGTGCACACCTAAAATTAATGCTTTGGCACACACTGACATTTCTTAGCACCTCGCATTCTTTGGAACATCTTTGTAGCTAGAACACATTGTCATGACATTGATGCCAAAGCACATGGTGGAATGCACTAGCGCAACATAGAACTCTCCTAGCATGTGTTGACATGCATGTAGTCCCTAGCATGCCCTGGAACACCTTGGTTGAATGCATTGACATACATTAGCAATTGGCACACAATGCCACTTGGCATGTATTGGGACCTATTATTAGTGTGTTTGTCATGCCCATTTTGAAAAATATAAAATCTAGACTTATTAAACCTCTTATTGGTTCTTCATTTTGTTTCCTTGAAACTTCTTGACACATATTGACATACCCTGGCACCCTACACATCCTTAGCACCTGGCATGTATTGGCATGTATTGGCATATCTTGGAAATAATTGGCACATATAATTAGCACACCCTCAAACTCCCAAGAACACTTTGAGACTTCTTGAGATGCCTTGATATTCCCTAGCATGCCTTACCAATCCTTATAATACCTTTTCACTCCCTCCTTGGCATGAAAACTAACACTCATTAACACTAGTCCCTCGCACACGTTCCTCGTATTCATTAAATTCCATGAATTTTGACCTAGTTATCCCTTAATGTTTTTTCCTATCACTCCTTAACATGAATTAGCACTCTCTAACACACCTTAGCACTCTTCAACATGCCCTTCCACTTCATAGCATGCATAAAAATTTGTGACACATATTGGCACTTGGCACGTGTTGGCACTTGGAAAGTATTATCATGTATGGAATACGTTGACATGCCTTGGTATAATTTGGCATGGTTTAATATTAAATTTATTTGAGATCAATTGTTGGAAAGTAGATGAGGATGAAAAAAGGAATATTTGACACTTAGAATGCACTAAGACTTTGCACTTGGAACCTATTGGCACCTAGTGTTGGTTTGCCTAGCATGCCCCTCTTGGAAAAGGTAAATTGATGACTTATTAACCCTATTATATGTTCATTTCCTTGTAGTTTAACTTGTTTCTCACTTTTGTTGCCTTGAAGGTATTTGGCATGCAATGACACACCCTTGCACATTTTGGCATGCCTTATCACTTGGCACATCTTAGCATGTTTGACATGAATTATGTTGGGTGTGGAGCTTGATTATCTTGTTTATTTTGTATCACAACATTGGACCCCTGTACCTTAATGGGGCGGTAATGCCGCCCGTAATTGTACACTTCCTGGGGGGTCTAGGGGGGGCGGCTACGAGTTTATGGAGCCCCACCTGGTTGGGGGGTTTCAGGGGAAACGCCCCTGAAGCTAAAAACATATGTAAAATTGCCTTGTAAAAGTATAGTAATTTCTAGTCAATCTGGGCCATTCATTAGGCGGATGATCTAATGGTATAAGTTATGTTTAGTTTAGGGTTTTTTTCCCTATAAGGAAACCCCTCACTTGTATGAGGGTATTGTATTGCAGATGTGTATTTGTATGTGTATTCTCAGAGCAAGAAACAGATAGGGAGACTATGAGAGAGAACAAAGGATATTATAGCAGATGTGTTGTAGGTTGTGTCTCTTCATTTTGTTGGATAATAGAAAGGAAGGACTGGCTGTTCGGGGTGGACGTAGCCCAAACTGGGTGAACCATGTATATATGTGTCTCTCTGGTTTTATGTGTTTTGTGTGCTTGTGTTTTCCGCATATTTTATGTGTTGCATTGATCTGTAATATATACTTTTCTAACAACTGTTATCAAAGCTGAAGGTCTATTTTCTTGATAAACTCACAGGAAAGAAGGCTGATTGGTTCGAGTGGGAGAAATGGTGGAAGACAATAAGTTTAGGGTTGAGAAATTTAACGGCCAAAACTTCTCGCTATGGAAGATGTAGATGGAATATTATCTGTATCAGAAAGATTTGTACCTACCATTGAGCTGAAAAACAAAGAAGTCGGCGACTATGACAGACGCAGAATGGGAGATTCTTGATAGAAAGGCACTTGGAACAGTACGGTTGTGCCTTGCGGCATCGGTAGCCTTCAATATTTCGAAGGAAACAACACCAGAGGGTTTGATTAAGGCATTGACGAAACTATATGAAAAACCCTTAGCCTCAAACAAGGTATTTTTTATGAAATGTTTATTTAATATGAAGATGTCAAACGGTGGATTTGTTGCAGACCATTTAAATGATTTAATACAGTTACCAGTCAGTTAATTTCTGTAGGGGTAAAATTTGATGATGAAGTTAGGGCTCCTTTATTTCTGCGCTCATTGCCAGAACGCTGGAATGGTTTAGTTATGTCCATTAGTAACTCTGTCTCTGGATCTAGTACTTTAAAATTTGATGATGTTGTTGGTGCTATCCTTAGCGAGGAAATGCGACGAAAAAGCTCCGGTGAAACATCAGGGAACGCTTTGAGTGCATAGTCTAGGGGAAGAAAAATGGAAATAGGAAAGAGCTCAGGATATCACATTAAATCAAGGAAAGGTAGATCCAAGTCCAGATTGGGGATAGTGTGTTGGAAATGCGGAAAGAAAGGACACCTGAAGAAAGATTGTAGATCTGGGAAGGGAAAATAAGGAGACGCACAACAAGAAAAAAATCATGAAGCAAATGTGACAGGTGATGTGTTACAATATTCTTTGATTATTTCTTTCGAAAATGTTACTAATTCCTGGGTGGTAGATTCAGGGGCCTCATTTCATGCCACACCTGATAAGAAATATTTCCATGACTATGTTCAAGGATATTTTGGACAAGTTCGTTTGGGTGATGATAAACCCTATAAAATTGTTAGAATGGTTAAAGTTCTTGTAAAACAACAGAATGGAAACCAATGGTTATTAAAGGAGGTAAGGCATGTTCCAGATCTGAAGAAAAATCTGATTTCAACAGGGCAGTAAGGCGGTGACGGTCGTGTGATAACTTTCATATATAAAACTTGGAAAGTCACCAAAGGGGCCCTGGTAATAGAAAAAGGCGAAAAGGTTGGTACATTGTATTTATGCAATGGTATTTCTAACATTGCTAATGCTTTAACTTCAAAAGGAACAGATGCAGCATTATGGCCTCATAGGCTCGAACACATGAGTGAGAAGAGGATGAAGATTCTTCACTCAAGAAATTCTTTGCCATGTTTGAAGAATATTGATTTGGATTTCTATGAGAATTGCATTTATGGAAAATAGAAGAGAGTCAGATTTCTCAGAATTGGCAAAGAAAAGAAGAGAGAAAAATTAGAGCTTGTGCATATAGATGTATGGGGACTTGCTCAGGTATCATCTCTCGGTGCTCTCGTTATTATGTTACTTTTATTGATGATGCAACTAGAAAGACTTGGATTTATTGTATTCATAAAAAATATGATGTATTTGATACTTTCAAGAAATGGAAAGCTTTGGTTGAGATTGAGACAGGAAAGAAGTTGAAGTATCTCAGATCAGACAATGGAGGTGAATATTGCGACAAAGAGTTTGATAGGTACTTTTCAGAGCATGGAATTTGCAGAGAGAAGACAGGTCCAAGAACACCACAAGAAAATGGTGTGTCAGAAAGGATGAACAAAACAATCATGGAGTGTGCAAGGTGCATGAGATTGCATGCATGATTGCCTTTACAATTTTGGGCAGATGCTGTAGATACTGTTGTTTTTCTACTAAACAAAGGGCCTTCAATTTCCTTGGATGGTGGTATTCTAGAGGAAGCATGGACAGGTAAAAAGGTAAACTACTCTTTTTTAAAGCCTTTTGGTTGTGAGGCCTTTGTCCATATTAATAAATAAAATAGAACAAAGCTTGAGGAAAAATCAAAGAAATGTAACTTTATTGGATATGGTGTTAATGATTGTGGTTATCGCTTATATGATTATGAAAATCCAAAAATCATTAGGAGTAGAGATGTAATATTAAATAAAAAGGTATTATATAAGAATCAGTTGCAGGAAAAGAAACAGGAAAAAGAAAACAAGGAATACACAGTTCCTGATGAGATCACTGAAAAATAAAAGGTTGCCGAAAATAATAATATTCAACAGCCACAACAAAAACAACCACCATAGTAGCAACAGGGACCTCAAACAGCTGAAAGTGATGTTAAAAGATCTACCAGGATAAGTAGACTCCCTGAACGATACTCTCCTTCATTATATTATTTATTGTTGAGTGATTCTGGTGAACCTGAATGTTATGAAGAAGAAATTAAGGTTGAAAGCAGGAAGAAGTGGGAGCTAGCCATAGAAGAAGAGATGGAATCCTTAATATATAACCAGATTTGGGACTTAGTCAGGTTACCTATAGGTAAAACAACATTGCAGAATAAATGGGTTTACAGGCTGAAGGAAGAAGATCAAGGAAAAAAGAGTTACAAAGCTAGACTTGTTGTGAAGGGATTTGCACAGAAAAAAGGTATTTATTTTGATGAAATATTGTCTCCTGCTGTTAAGATGACTTCAATCAGAACTATTTTAAGTCTTGTAGTAGCAGAATATTTATATCTTCAACAGTTAGATGTAAAGACAACATTTCTCCAAGGAGATTTGGAGGAAGAGATCTATATGGAGCAACCAGAAGGATATGAGGTCAAAGGGAAAGAAAAATTAGTGTGCAGGTTAAAGAAGAGCTTGTATGTCTTAAAACAGGCTCCAAGGAAGTGATATCTAAAATTTTACAGGTTTATGTCTGAACAAGGTTATACTAGATGTCACTCTGATCATTGTGTTTATCTGAAAAAGAAAAATTATGGCAGCTATATTATATTGTTATTGTATGTAGATTACATGCTTGTTGCAGGGTCTAACATGTAAGAAATAAATGTGCTCAAAAGAAAATTGGAAAATTCATTTGCAATGAAGGATTTTGGAGCTACAAAACAAATCCTTGGTATGAGAACAACTAGACACAGGAAAAGTCACAAATTAACACTGTCTCAGAATGAGTACATACAAAAGGTGTTGAAAATATTTAATATGAAAAATGCAAAACCAGTTAGTACCCCTTTTGCTAGCTAATTCAAAATTAGTATGGAGATGTGCCCCAAGACCCAAGAAGAAATGGACTATATGTCTAAAGTTCCATATGCGTCGGCAGTTGGAAGTTTAATGTATGCAATGGTCTGCACAAAGCCTGATATTTCACATGCAGTGGGAGTTGCAAGCAGGTACATGGAAAATCTAGGAAAAGAACATTGGATGGCAGTGAAATGGATTCTCAGATATTTGAGAGGTACCACAAATCAAGCCTTGTGCTTTGGTGGTTCAAAAATTGCTCTACAGGGATATGTTGATGCAGATATGGCAGGTGACAGAGATAACAGGAGGAGAACTATGGGATATGTATTTAATGTAGGTGGAACAATTTTCAGTTGGGTTTCAAAAATACAAAGTGTTGTTGTAGTTTCAACAGCAGTATGTTGCTGCTACAGAGGCTAGTAAAGAAATGATTTGGTTACAAAGGTTTATGGATGAATTGGGTAAGAAGCATGATATGGTTATGTTATACAGTGATAGACAAAGTGCCATTCATCTTTCAAATAACTCAGCATTTCATTCCAGGACTAAACACATATAGCTCAAGTAACATTTCATACAGTCAGTATTGGAAGATGGACAGTTGAAGCTGGAAAAGATACACACTAGCTAGAAACCTGCAGATATGCTAACAAAAATTGTAACCAGGGAGAAACTGAGAATATGCTCAGTTTCAATTTGTCTTCAAGTATGATGATTAAGATGAGAAACAATCAGGTCCAAAGTGGAGTCATTGTCTAGAAAATGAAGTCGCAGTGGAGTTGCTACAATCAATCTCCAAGTGGGAGATTGTTAGGTGTGGAGCCTGATTATCTTGTTTATTTTGTATCATAGCATTGGACCCCTATACCTTAATTGGGAAAAAACATTTCCCGTAATTGTATGCTGCCTGGGGTGTCTAGGAGGGGAAAACTGTGAGTTTATGGAGCCCCCCCCTAGCGGGGGGTCTCAGGTTAGCACCCCCGAATCTAAAAACATATGTAAAATTGCCTTGTAAAAGTATAGTAATTTTTAGTCAATCTGGGCCGTTCATTAGGCGGATGATCTGACGGTAGAAGCTATGTTTATTTTATGGTTTTTTTCCCTAGAAGTTAACCCCTCACTTGTATGAGGGTATTTTATTGCGGTTGTGTATTTGTATATGTATTCTTAGAGCGAGAAATACATAGGGACACTGTGAGGGAGAACAGATATTACAGCGGATCTGTTGTAGGTTGTTTCTATTCATTTTGCTGGATAATAGAAAGGAAGGAATGGCTATTTAGGGTGTACGTAGCCCAAACTAGGTGAACCACGTATATCTGTCTCCCTGGTTTTATGTGTTTTGTGTGCTTGTGTTTTCCGCATATTTTATGTGTTACATTGGTCTGTAATATATAATTTTCTAACAAATTCACACTATCTGACACATCTTAGCATTCCCTAGCACGCCTTGGCACTCATGTCCTCGCAGTTGGCCTTTACATTTTTTCATGAATTGGGAACCCAATCAATTCCTTGGCTACTACAGTTCATGTGACAATATTGGCTTTCTTCAACTGCAAAAAATTGACAAATTGCACCTACTACAAGTAGATTATGCCTTGTTCACCTAAGAACTTCCTATAACTCATCTTATGCCACTCGTGTCCAAGCTCAACTTTTCCCACTTGATTAGTTACCGAGACAAGGATCACATGATCTAGCCATGGCCATAAAACAACTAAGCAACATAGCTTACATAAGAAATATTTCACATGTATGTTCAGTTCATATAAATAGTAGAACATTAACTGAGAGTTTGCAAGAACCAAAATATGCACAAGGCACACAAGATATAATCCGACAGAAGTCGAGTGCCCCAAAACTTATACACAACAATGTACAATATGCAATTATCTAGAATAATTTAAAACTTGAGCATGTAGCCAAAGTGTACCACGTCTCATATAAAAAAAATTAGCAAAAGGAAAAATAATGTTGTGCCTAGCACAAAGTGATCTCCCTTTCTCTAAAATTGTTATGTCGAGCCCTGTGTAACACCTGTAGGCTTGCCTCTTGTAAATCCTATTCTGAACTTCTCCTAACATACTTCGTCCTTAAAACACTTGAATTCGCTAAAACTCCTTGGCACACACTCTGATTCGTTCCTTTCCATGCATTTTGACCTATTTATCCCTTGATATGCCCTAACACTCCCTAACACTCTTCAACATGCATTGAAATTTTCTAACATGTGGTAGCATACCTTTTCATTTGTATTGTGCATGCCATGGTCCTCCCTAAATATCATGGCCTCACAACTACCCTTACTTAATTTGTAACTTGGGAACCCAACCAAGCCCTCGCTTGACTACAAGAGCTTGACCAAGTTATAGTTACTACAAATAGACTATGATGTTGAATTGTGTACCTTGGGAGGTACTCCACAAGCCTAGTGAGATGGGTTTGTGTGAGTTTGGTCACAAAAGGCTTTGTGGGCAAAGAAGCCAAGAAAAGGGATTTTGGACCCAAGATGGGGTTTAAAATCTAAAAGAAAATTAAAAAGGAAAATTAACATTTCCTAAGTTCTAAGTGGATAAAAACCTGTTAGTTATAGAGGGTTCCTAAGAGGTCTAGGAAAAACTATATGAGGCCTTAGGATGAATGAAAGAACATCAAGTGAGAAGGAGCTCATTTGATCAAGGGGGTGAAGAGAGATTTAGTCCTAAAGTAGGTCGAGTAAGAGGGCCAAGTAAGGGTTGCTAAAGGGAGGCCATGATCATCCTCCAAGAGCAAGATCATCATGTGAGGGTTCACAAAAATGTTGCATACCTTAATGGTCAGTTCAAGCTAGGAAGTAGGATGGCATATTGTTGGTTCTCTTATGGCAGACTGAGCTTAAGAGAGGTTTCTCATGAGAATTTGGGCATGTGATTTCAATGGTGTCTTTGTGTGAAGGGTGCATCAAATTCTGAAATGTTGAAATTTTCAACAAGAAACATTGAAATTGGAAACCAAAAAGGATAAAAAAAATGCACCAACACTCGTGAGGAATTTTGATGCACCAGGAGTGAGGAATGTGGGGCATCTAATTTATTTTTCCCTTAAATAAATTGGACAATAAATTGTATTTTCATCTTATAACAACTTGTGTCAGTTAACTAAGTCATGATGGCTGAGTTAGCTGAATAAATTCAACTTGACGGTCTAAGATGAGGCATGTAGAGGTATTAACCTAATATTTTTGGAGCCCAGTTGTAGTTGACACATTAGTGGGGTGCAGGTGTGAATTATTTAACTCAATTAAATGAGTTAAAATTCAGTTTAAATAGTTCTAACTAAGTGTTGAGCTAGTGAGAGGTAGGCTAGTCAATTAAATTATATTTCATTTACAATGAGTGACCAATCAGATAACTGATAGTTCACTATTAATAGTTGCATGAATTTCAGTTCTAGGGAAGACCCAATTGAGATAGAGGTTAAAGGGAACATAACTATCAGTTGTATCTATACAAAATTTCCCATGTGAAATTATAAAGTCATTGGGATGCCATGATGGATTGTGCAATCAAGGAAGACTGATTTTCCTAATTAATAGGGAGGTAATTCTCTAGTAATTTCATGAGTAAGGCAGGCTAAGTATTGGCTAATTACTAGACCAAGTTTGCCTAGATCAGCGGGAGAAAATTGATAGAGTGATGGAGAATCTCTGAGAGATTAAGCATTGTATTGTTTCATGATTCCTTGAATTAATACACAATAGAGATAGAGAGCTTTTGAGCAATTTATTTCCCCAGATAAATCTTGTGTTGTGCGATTCATAATTTATTTCTCTTACTTATATGTGATTGTGCAATCATGTTTTATTTCTGAAAATTGTAGGAAGGATTCAGTATCTTGTTTTAGTACATTATAAGATCATATTGAATATCGTTGGTTAGATTTTATACATGGTATCAGAGCATGAATTTTTTGGGCGGTGAGTTTGAATATAATATCTAAAGATTTTGGTGTAAATTTAAAAACAAATATCATATTTGGATTCCTTGCGAACCCAAATGGAAATAAACTCGGAGCTCAGATGAGGTAGATATCGTCAATTTAAAATCAACTCTTTTGTAGTGGCAGGACAATCACAATGTATGTGAATCAAGAACCTATATGCCCTTGAGGTACCAGATGCATGCAAATATTTGAGGAGTAAAGAAAAGGTTAGAGACTTGGTTGTTCAGAGGGAGTACAAATTACCTCTCAACATGCAGCCTTAGAAGTAGTCTCAGAAGGTTGTGGAGCAGCCACAATTGGAGAAGCAGAGAGGAGACTGAGTGGAAGTGTCCACTCAAGCAGAGACCTCCATGAGTGGGAAATTTCGAGCCAGGTGGGCAGAGGGAGAACATATAGCCATACCTCCAGGTGAAAGGTGAGGTGATGTGTAGACATAATCCCAAGATAAGAAATTTGGGCAGGGTCCATTGAGATGGTGTGTCTCATGGATAAAACCTAGCTATGAGGAGTCCAGAGTAAAACGGTAGCAGGAATGATCAGTTAGATTGATGTAGCCAGATGTCAGGAAGACATAAATCAGAGTGATAGATGTCAGATACTGGAGCGCAGATAAAAGTTGGCAATAGTGAAAAGGGCATAGATGCAGATGTCAGCAGCAACGCAGAGAGTCCAGTAGACAGGTGCAGTAGCTAGAAACAATCAGAAGACTTTGATGACAAATACATTATATTGATTCAGTTGTTTGAAGCCTATTTAGTTTCAGGATTTTCATGTTCAAACAACACAAGAGAAGTGTTGCATGCAAAACTCCAAAGGTACCGAATCAAGATAGATTGAATTCCTTTCTTGTTGAGAGGGAGTGTTGAAATTTTCAACAAGAAACATTGAAATTGGAAACCAGAAAGGACAAAAAAATGCACCCACACTGGTGAGTAATTTTGATGTACCAAGAGTGAGGAATGTGAGGTGTCTAATTTATTTTTCCCTTAAACAAATTGGACAACAAATTGTAATTTCATCTCATAACAACTTGGGCCAGTTAACTAAGTCGTGATGACTGAGTTAGCTCAAGAAATTCAAGTTGAGGTGATCGAGGTGGATATTGGTGGCCACCTGCTTATTCCACTTGGGCCCTCACCATTGTCTCTTTCAGTTTTTCATTTTCCTTAATTATAGAAAAGTTTACTAATTTTTGTAAATTTTCCAGGTCCTGAAATTCTGGAGCATTTTTGAGGCCCCAAACAACGTTTTTTGGGCATGAAAGGTTTTGTGATTTCATAGAAATCACATTTTCAGTTGTATTCCTCGGAGAGATTTTTATAACGAGGTATCATGTGTGTCAAACTGAGATAATATGACCAAGTTATGACCCTGGGAAGTTGGTTGCCCAACTACCCCCAATGGGGCCCATAAATGCTCGGTGTTACATCTCCTCGGGTTAGGGTTTCTCTTATTTTTCAATAATAAAAAGGCCCTTGAGCGTTATTGTAACATAGTTCATAGGCATGTAGCTACCACATCTCTTCTCAGAGTAAGCTATCATTGCCCGAGCTAGTTTGTTTTCCATTATGTTTGTAAGATTTTTTTAGTATTTGATATTAATGAAATGAAGTGTTAGTCCTACTACATATCCATGTTTATGTTTATTTCTATATTTTATTGTGTTCCTTAATATGTCCGGATCACGAGGGTCTAAGATGAGGCATGTAGAGGGATTCTAATATTTTGGGGGTCCAGTTGCAGTTGATGCATTAGTGGGGTGTAGGTGTGAAATAGTTAACTTAATTAATCGAGTTAAAATCAGTTTAACTAGTTCTAACTAAGTGATGAGATAGTGAGAGGTCCACTAAATTAAATTAGATTTAACTCACAATGAGTGATCAATCAAATAAATAATAATTCACTATTAATAGTTTCATGCATTTCAGTTTCGAGGAAGACCTAGTTGAGGCAGAGGTTAAAGGGAACATAACTATCAGTTTTATTTATACAAAATTTCCCATGTGCAATTATAAAGTCATTGGGATGCCATGATGGATTGCATAATCAAGCAAGGGTGATTTTCCTAATTAATAGGGAGCTATTTCCCTAGGAATTGCATGAGCAAGGCAGGTTGAAGGAAGGTTGAGAATTGGCTAAGTACTAGACTGATTTTGCCTAGATCAGCAGGAGACAATTGGTAGAGTGTTGGAGAATCTCATGAGAGATTAAGCATTGTATTGTTTCATGATTCCTTTACTTAATACACAATAGAGATAGAGGGGTTTTGAGCAGTTTATTTTCCCATATACATATTGTTTTGTGCGATTGATAATTTCTTTCTCTTACTTATATGTGATTGTGCGATCATGTTTTGTTTCCACAAATTGTAGGACGGATTTAGTATCTTGTTTTAGTACATTACAAGATTGGATTGAATCCCGTTGGTTATATTTTCTACATGAAATAGAAGAGAGGGTTGATACGATATTGTCTTGTGGTAGTTATTAGAGCACAAGGTCTGTGATAAAAACCAACATAAATGAAGGAGGGCTTGCACTATAATTTAGAGCTAGAACAAAAGTAGACGCAGGAATTCCAGTCAAAGAAATGCCTGTAATCTATGGATCCACATGAGCTAGGTCGAGTCTCTTATGGAGGAAAGAGTCATGGTTTTTTCTATGGGTGGATAGGGTTTTTACTACAAAAATTAGAAGTACATAAGTATAGTGCTCTAATTAGGATAGTTTCCTAGAATGTTTAGTTCATAAGATATGCCCTTAAGACTTTGAAAAATTTGCATAGAAGAAGAGCTATTGTGACCCTTACAGCGAGGTTTATTTCTGCAATATAGACCACAGATCTAGAATATTGTTTGCAGATTCAGTATGTGTGGTGATAGCAGATCCAAAGGAGGGTGGAACCTGAGCAAAATATTGAGCATGTAGAAGAAATGTGACATATGAAGAATGTATTGGCATGCAGAGGAGTTGATTTTGGTGGACTATCCATAGAGTTTTAGACAGAGATTGAAGTGACCTATAAAAAATTAGTTAATGGACTATTAGTGGTTGATTTATGTTCCTAACTGAATCATCTACAAATTGTTATAAGGTTTATAAGAGGAGTAGTTTAGATTTGTTCATAGATTGGACAACAAAGATAAAATTGTCGATACACAAGAACAATGATTTCGAGAGGACTCAAACCATTGTTAGGTGTAAGATTTGAAGAGCCCTAGATGAAGACAATATTGTGAGCCCTAGATCAGAAAAAAGAATTTACTATGGTTGGGAGATTGGAGGGTTATTAGGTGATTGTCAAAGAAGAGCCCTAACTCTTGTACTTGTGAAGGACAACAAGATTAGTAGAAGGGCAGGTGTATAGGGCCTAAGGATGTGCAAAATTTGAAGGACTAAATTAGCAGTCAAGTGGGCCAGCCAAATATCCCTACTTCACTAACTTCGATTCCAAAATGGTCCTTGATGAAAGGCCTTTGACACCAAATGGGACCACATGGGGCCAAGTGGACCCAGCTCAGGTTAGGGGATGGAATTTAGCAACCAATGATGTTCCTATATTGGAGAATGTGAGAGGAAAGGATCATGAAATATTTTTTACTTTGATGGGTCAATTGATGCTACTAGGTTCTAGCCTTGGGAACACCTATGAAAAACTTCATCCTAGAGCTAGGGCTTGAGGTATCCAAAGATTCCACCGTCGGAATTGGCCCAAATTCTGAGGAGAGTGAGGGGATCCACCAATGCAGTTTCCTCTACGAGATCAAATTTTTCCTCTGGCTAGATTCTTGGGAAATTGATGCCATATGTGACCTAATGGGGCTAGACCTAGGGAAATATGGAAAATTGTTAAAAAAGGGGGGGAAATCATCACCCTTTTTTAGGGACTAGTTCCTAATTCACTTGGGGATATGGAGTCAGGGTTGATAATGAACAAGAATTCAGTTTCTTGATCAAGTATGTAGAAATTATACAAGATGCATGTATATTACCAGACTCCCCTGATCTAAAAAATTATTCTTATGTTAAATACATAATCCTTCCACTTAATTCTTTGCAGAAATTAAATCTCCAATTGCAAACACATATGAAGCAAATCAATCGCACATAACAAGAATTTTTTACCGGGAAAGCTTAAAGCTAAAAACCCCAACTATCATATATTATATATATCAATGGAAAATGTGACAATATCATACAAATATTAGTACTTCAAGCTCTCAGTACAATCAACAATCGTCACACACTGTCATGCATAAATTTTCATATCTATGCACCAAGTTCTTGCCTCCTAATAGCCTGCCTCCACTGTAGTCACAATAGATAGTCCATCTCACCCTTTCACCTATCTCTCCACTAGGTCTCCACTGGAACTGACATGCAAGTAGTTAACTGTTGTATTTGTTCAGTTGCAAGTGAGTCATTAGCTGTGAATTAATTAACTAATTAATTCACTCATCTTTCACTAGTGTATCTTTAGTTAAAACTAGCACAACTGAGTTTAACTTACTGAACTGAGTTAAACTAAATAACAACTCACATAAATACTCTTCCAACTCTCTTACAGCTTGCCACTATCATTTATAATGAAGTCCTCTATGCATGAGTCACCAACCACCGTAGGAATTTCGTAATTCCTTCAGCCCACTGATGTGCCACATCTTTTCACTGAAATAAAGTGCTCCAAGAGAATAAGTTACTATTTATTTTATGGTTATTTATTAAGGGCTAATAATAATCGACATGCATTCTATTTTTAGATAGATGATCTATAAATATACTTTTCCCATACATCTAAAAATAGAAACTCATTTAAAGATAGAATTTGCTCAACCATCTAGAATCAACATCCTGCTAATTTTAGAATATGCTCACCATTCTAAAAATAGACATATACCTAAAAATAGCCTGTGAGGGCCCCACCTAGTGTAGGTGCTTAATTTTCACTAGGATCAAGGATGTTATTTTTGGATGCCAATTTCACTGTTTCTTGTTGCAAACTTCAACAAAGGAGGCCCAGAAAGTCAACTTCATCCAATGTTAGAGGAAAACGAAAAGTGGCCTTCAAGCATTTATGCTTCATACAAATGGTGCAATATTATTGAGATAAAATGTTCTCTAAGACATTTGATTCATCCAACAATGACCCATACATTAAATAAGCTAAATAGACACATAATTCCACATTTCCATCATCCAACAATTAGCCCTAGTTATAGTGAAATTCAATAGTATGCAGCAGCAAGAAGAATAGAATTAAATTTGCACTCACAATGTTATAGAGTATATCCAACTAGATTCACATTTGCAAAAAAAAAAAGCTTCAAGATAAAAATAGCCCAAATCCATACATCAAAATGCATCCATCATCCAAAATAGTCCTCCAAGGAAAATTGCGAAGTTCTCTAAAGATAGAGAGATCGAAATTTAAGTGATGATACAAATGAATCCAACTAAATCCTATTTATACATTGATTAGGAGTTGATCGAATTAGATTATGGGCCTACATTAGCCCTTAAACATAAAATAATATGCAAGTAACCCTAAATTTTGGTGACAATCCCACCATACTATCTCATACATGGAATAATAAGCCTCATAAGAGGTCAAATAATGTCTTAAGGCCTTCTAGGAGGAACACTGGGGTCCATGAGTGCGGTAATTATGCATGGGACCCATCAAAAATGTTGGACAAGGGGGTGGCCCCTTGTTCTCAAAAAATTAAATCTGTGGTGTTTTCATTAAACTTGTGGACTGAAAGGGTTGTGTGTGGCCACCATCAGCAAGTAGGTCAAGTGTTTTCTTATTCAGTACAGATTGTTTGTCAAATGATTAACACCAAGCCCTAGTTGTATTCCTTGTATCACTGTTATTTTAAAGGGTCACGCTCCATGCTACATGAGCTCATTAAATTTCTTATCCTTATAGGAGACTTGTCTTGAGAAAATCACACCCTTGTCATGCTTACCCTCCAGCTCCTAATCTTCTCAAAATAAATGCCAACTTGCAAAGTGAGGGAAGGGATGTTGGTCTATGGTGTGTTGAGTTATTGGATGAGAGTGTTAATGTACTATGAGAGCGACTAAACCATTTACTTTGTGTCCTCTATGGATGACATGTTGTAGGTGTGTGTCATGGAACCACATGACCACTAGAAATATTTTGTAAGATATAGTCCAATGCAATCAATGCCTTGAGAGAAATTTGTGGAGAAGGATCAAAATAAATTATATTGGAAAGTCCACCAAAAAATATTTACTAGAGAGTGACACCATGGTGATCAATTCCACACATTGAGTCTTTTGAGCTAGGCATTTTTCTTCTTCTAAAAATATGTTTGGAATGTCACTGAATTAGTGGAATTCTCAAATTCATGACATTGTAAATTATGTAGGGACTTTGTTGCTTTTGTTATAGAGGCTAAGGTTTGCAAGGAGAATATAGGATTTGTAGGGCCTTAGGGGAAAAGAAGCATCAACTTCTAGCTCTTTGACATACTAAAGAGTATGGATTATATTAGTAGTTTATATGGTTTATATGGCATTGAATCAACCTTGAGATGGAGGTTGTTATGTGTTAGAGAAATTAAGGAGATGGAATTTAAACAATATCTCTTATCATGAAATTACTTTACGATGTTTTGTTATTATTATTTCTTCTTTCAATTTATCTTTTCTTATCATCAAGAGTAATTCCAATGAACAAATAGAATAAGACACAAGATGTAGGCACATGTTAGGGGAAAACCCCACATTTTGGGGAAAACCCAGTCAAAATTCTTCCTTCATTAGATTTAAGATGAGATGACCAAGACCTTAGACTATAGACTTCCTCCATCAAGTCATCCCTTCACTGTGTTAGCACCGAGATCTCCATGACACCGAGATATCCTTTTCTTGCACCTAAACTCCATCCTCATTACCTTGATCGAGTTTGAGATAACAACATATCATCAAGAATCATTACTGAGATCACCAAGCATCATTACTGAGATCACCAAGAATCATCGTAGCATTGAGAATCATAACTGAGATCACCGAACATATTTATTGAATTGAGTATGATAACATAGCACTGATTATGTGGTAGATCTGTGTTGAAACCAAGGCATTGTTTTGCTGCAACATCATATCATGGAAGTTACCCAATTCATAGCATAAATGGTTACCCAAATTCTGTAATATGTTCAACATCTTATCCTCCAACACCGAACCTGTGATCATGATCCAAACTGTATCTGTGATCATGATCCAAACTGTATCTGTGGTCCAAAACTTCAGAGATGTCCAAAATTATGTGGTAGAAATGAAAAGCTATACCCCTGTATATATAGTTTTTTGCCATAGTTATTGAGCTGACATGACAATGTGAAGTGTTGTGTCTTGATTTGAGATGACTTGAAGACTGATTGAAGCCGACTTAATGATGCAAATTTGATGACTTGTATCACTTGATATGCGGGTTTTCTTTGAATTAGATTTCGAGGATGATGGCCTTGAAGAAGATGACTTGATGGAGGATCCTTTTGAAAACCTAATGTTACAAGATTTAAAATCCCAAAAATTGGATCAATTTAAATTTGTAACAACTAACCTAGACGTCCACAATTGGGACCTTAATCTAAATATGACCCAAGCATGAAACCCATGCTTTAATAAGTCGAATAATAATAAGTTATTTTGACAAATACATTAATAATGAAGACCGAACCTAGTTACATTCTTCAACATTATGACTCCTAGAGCCTCATCCTTTTTCCTGTTGATGAAAAACTTTTATTAGTTATCCCTTGGATAAGAACCATCATTTTCATAAAGTCCTATAACTCTTCACTCTTCAACAATGTTCCCATATCTTGTGCCAAAATTCCATAATTGTGTCCATTAAAATTTATAAGATCTAGCTTGAAACTCATAATTTTGACCCACTGATTTGATCCTAGATTTAGTTTGCAATTAGAAACCTTGAACCAATCCACTAAACAAATCTGACTTTTTAAGAGCATCTACAACTTGCATGAGACTTGTAGGCAACATGCTACATCTCAAACCATTAGCTTTAATACCATGTTGGAGAATCGAGGGATTTTTTATATTAGAAAACTCGTATTCTAAAATAGAGGTGGTGTCTAAATTCATTTTTATCACACCTAAGAACAACCAAACATAGTTCAACATACTAAGAACTGTAAGAAACAAAATTATTTCCATACACAACACATATAATCTATTGTTCACCATATAATAAATACACCCATAAGACCATCTTTTGTAGCACCAAGATGCAACCAACACATTCCATACTTTTCTTAAGATAAAATTGATAATAACATAAGAATGATTTGAATGCAAACTAAATGGAAATGAGTCATGGTAGAATGGATGAATTCAAAAGGTTGAGTTGGAAATTCAAAAGATAATGAAAACCCTACATAAGGAATAAACACATCACAAGTAATATTGACCTTAGACAATGACGATAACAACTCCTCTTAACCACCCAAGCTAAACCTAATTGACATCCTAATTTCCTTTTTATCCTTTTCTAATGCTTCATATATATGAAATTGAAATGAATATTTTTTTTTTCTATTTATAAAAACTATACCTCGAGCTCCATTTAAATTTGGATAGTGTGGGTTGCCTTTAAAATAGATAAATTGAATTGACATTAAGCATAACCATATTGAAACCTCATCGAGAACATGTTTTGGCATTAAAGAATTAAATTTGGTGATAGTGTGGGTTGTCTTTAAAATAGATAAATTGAATTGACATTAAGCATAACCATATTGAAACCTCGTCGAGAACATGTTTTGGCAATAAAGAATTGAATTTGGTCATATAATAAGATTTAGAATTGTTTCTGATTGACTAAAAGCTTGTTTTCCTTGTACACAAGGAAATAAGTTAACTAAGAAATATAAAAAATATCTTGCAATAGTGAAAGTCCACCCCTTAATGGCCTGCAAATGAATCATTTCAAATAATTTAATTTTACTTAAATAAAATTAATGAATTATCTCTCACTCTATTTTGATTATAGAATACAATAAAAACAATTACTAAAAAATGACCTTTTTCAAATAACTTTCCATAAAATATGGTGATACAATATTAATAAAAATTATACACTTGAAATAGCATAGTCCCTTACATAGAGTGAGAGGCAAAGGCTAAGATTGTTTTAACAAAAATCCAACACTAACATTTACCTTTTCCCGCCAGAGAGAGCAAGGGTTCCCTCCCTGCCCGCATCTACATTTTCCCTGAAGACGAAAACATGGTTCCTCATTCTTCATGCTTTGTTTCTAAGCTCTAATCTTGCTCAAGCTTTCCCGATATAGGTTGTTCAATTTTACAAACATGTTGTGATCAAGATGCTTGTAGGTCATGAATGCATATTTTGTTCATTTTTTATGTTAGTTTCATCATATGTTTTAACATAAAAGAAAGAACCCCAGAGGTTTAAAACCGTAACCCTAGAATCAACTTCCTAGTGGTGCAAATTTTGCATAAAATCTCTGTTTGGGGAACACAATTAGTCCATCTGAAAGAACTATATTTAGGATTACAAATTTTGGTTAACCCTAGGGAATGACATAAAAACCTCTGGACCCATAAATGGCCAAAAAACATCATTTAGGGCCTACAAATGACCGTAGAAGTTCAAGACCCAAAAAACCATAGAAAAATGATAAGAAGATAAAGAACCATTGAGTTAGTGGAAGATGTGGGTGGCCACCAAATATCCACCTGGATTAGAGTGCCACATAAGTTTAGGGTGGGAGATAAGGTATGGTTGCATTTGTATAAAGAACACCTCTTAAGATCCCATTGGAAGTTCCCCCGACTCTCCATTCCGATATAGGCCTTACACCAACACAAAGGTTGTGGGTGAAGATGCTTCTAAATAAAAAATTCCCTTTTCTTTGGATTG
The DNA here is from genome assembly GCA_034641835.2 of Pinus albicaulis. Lineage (NCBI taxonomy): Eukaryota > Viridiplantae > Streptophyta > Pinopsida > Pinales > Pinaceae > Pinus > Pinus albicaulis. Next base: position 1,210,884,594 of record CM076584.1, read on the forward strand.
AACCTTATACTTAATGTGGAGCTACTTCAACCATATTTTCCACCTCTCATAGGCACCTCATGTTCCTACTTTGGTGCACATGTCTCACTAGGAGCCATATTCAACAAAAATTTCCCCACTTGACGAAGGAACTTGACACAAAATGGACCACTTATTCATAAGGGGGGACAATTGATTCAATAGAATACTAGTGACCACCCACTTGTTACATTGATTCAACATTATTCCACGTCTTGGTAGTTATATTATAATGTTTTAGGTCTCAAACTTCTGGTGCCTTTTTTGGGCATTTCCCTTGCATTTTTGGCATTTGTCATAGGCTAAAGACACATAGTATGGATTGTATTGGTCCAACAAATTTCCTAAATGGATTTTTCATGCAAACGTTGTAGCCCCACGAAGTTGATATATCAATTAGTCTCTTTGGGCCCACGTTATTTTTGGCACGCCATTTCCTAGGGCTAGGGTTTTGGATTTTAGAGTTTTTGGATCTTAGGACATCATACTTTATGTTCAAAGGTAGTTTTGACATCTTGTAATGTTTTCTTGTGATTAAGAGTAGTTGACACATCTCTCTTCATAAAGAAGCTACCTCCATTCCGCTTAGTTTGTATCACTTTGCAATTTATAGTTATTTTCTATTTCATCCATTAATATAATTTGGATTTTTTTCTACTATTGTACTCTTTGCAATATCTTTTCTATGTTTCCATTTATGTTTTTTCATAATAAAATCCCCTTCAAACCTTAGGTCTACCTATGAATTCTTTTTTTAGTAGAAGCTTCTACCTTTGGATGACCATGGGTCATAATATTTGAATATTGGAGCAAATTTTCAGCTTTTTTATATCTTTACAATGGTTAAGAACATGTGCTTCGTCATAAGATGTCATAGGTTCAAATCTAAAGGGGTAGAGTATGTACACCTTTGTAGAGTTTAGCGGATTCAATTCCTTTGTCCTACAAATAATGAGATCACAATAAGGTAAGATCACAATAAAAATCCTACAAACAATGAGATCACAATAAGGTCTCACTAAGATCTTAAAAATATATTATTACTACTATATTACAAATATTAGCTCTATTTACCCTAGATTAACCTCTATAGCTATATTTTTTAATGAGAAAAAAAAGTATGCTTAAAAAATATAGAGTAATGCTCTAACATTTTTAAGTAATAAAATTTTACAACTTGTTTTACTTATTTTTAATATGACAAAACATATGTCAAAAAATTATAACACTCGAACTTTGGCGGGTGTGTTAACCATTTGAACTTTGGTGGCTTATCAATTGGAGGGAAAGCTAAGGCACGAGCACAGGGTTATTGGAGATTTGAGGGTTCAGCAGTTTTGGCCGTTAAACATTTTTGCGAAAACAAAGCTTTCAGAGATTCTGTGCAGTGATGGTTTCCAGGGACCTTTAAACATGCAGAAAGAAGGGATTTTAGGCTGCCGTAAGTGCGAATTTAGGCATTCCGTTGCGCTTCATCGTGTTCTCAACTATCTACATTTACTGAAATGCGGACTCGTTCATCTGAGATTTTGGGGATAGTGATATTATTATAATGATTTTGACTGGTGTTTTGTTTTGATCTTATGTTATATTTTGGAACCTCGATTGCCATGTTAGATGCTGGAAGGTCCTTCAAACTGGGGCTGGCATGCCACAAGAAGCAATGCCACATGACCAACCGGTGAGGTGCTTCAGATTGTGGTTGGAATTCTAGTACCTGTTCTTTTTTCTTGTGAATTTTATCCAGAAGTTGTAATATGCTTGCAGGAACCAGGGTTGTATTACATATGGCAAGAACCATTACTGAGGTTTCGGAGTGTGCTTCTAAGTTTTTTTATTATGTAATGCTTCGTATGCAGGTTCTCTGCTCGACATGGAAGCTCGACATGGAAGGACGATGTCACTGCTATTTTCTCTGTTGGCTGTGATAAACAAGCTAAAATGTGGCCATTGCTGACTAGGGGCCAGCCAGTGACTGTGGCTATGCATGATGCACCTATTAAGGAAATTGCATGGATTCCAGCAATGAACTTGCTTGCAACTGGAAGCTGCGACAAGACACTTAAGTATGTATATGATGGTTTTTTTTTTATTTCGTCTCTCTTTGCTTATTTATGTTATGAGGTTGCTTGTAAATGTTAGTGGAGTTGTGACCTTATGAATTTTAAACCCATTTGAGCACAGTGCCAAAAATTTAATATCTTTTAGGCTTTGAGAGAAATAGAAACTTCTCATCTGGCCAATTTTTTATAAAATTATATGAAATTATTTTTATAAAATTATATGAGATAAAGGGAAAAAAATTTGTTAGATTAACCCAAGTCCTAGATTAACTACTCAACATTCTTCGCTTACTGCCATAGCCTCGTACCTATGCAAACCTTGTTAGAAACAGAGACACCTTCCTTTTAATTTGGATCAGCATTGTATTCTGAAAATCTTCATATAAATTGTGTTGTCCCTGGTGATAACTTTTAATGCCTGGATCTCCTGCTTGCAGCTGTCTATCACTCTCTCCTTTTATTCTATGCACTGCTCCAGAGGTACAGGACCAAAGGTTGACTGGAACATCGGCAACTTGAAGTTATTTAAGATTGCATCAACCTCTCCTCCAAACTTGAAGCAAATTTTGAAAGCTTCCTCAGCCTTTTCCTCTAAGGCTCTAGCCCTGTCGAGACATTTACAAGCTTCAGAAAAATAGATTATTTTCTCCAAGTCACGGAGCTGAGGAATGTCTACCCCCTCATCAGGATACTGTATTTTCCATTGAATGATGTCATCTAGCATATTTAGAATATTCTCCAATTATTCCTTGACAGGCACCATCCTCTTTATATAATCATCAAACTTAGGAGTTTTATCTTTTATGCCCTGAATGCTCCTGTAGAATTATTTTCGAACTATACATAGTTCCCGTGATTCAAGTGATTGTGGGAGTTCTTTGCTTAGCAGCACTGAGTTCCAACTGAGCAACATAGACCTTTCTCTTCAGCATGGCAACAATATCACCTGTTGCTTGGGCCATGGTAATACTGGCACCTGCAGTCATCTCTGGATCAGCTGTTGTTTCATGAATGAGAACCTCCTCAGTGACAATCGCTCTCCCAACCTTATCATTTTGGAAACTCTCCTGCTGACTTTGTTCTTCTTATATTCATAATTGAATATTTTCAATACTACTACTGAGTCAGCCATGGTCATGGGGAAAAATTGCTCCTTCTCCATTTCTTCAATCCTACATGGTTCAACTGGAGACTGAGGAGTGGGGTTTATCTTTGGAGATGATGGAATGCCAAGGTGTTCAATCCTTTTATCTTTCCACATAGCTTATTCCTTCTTCTTTTGGAGTTCCTCATCTATTTTCCTCCGAAGCTCTTCATCTCTTTTCCTTTGTTTTTCCTGCTGCTTGATTCTTTGTTCATTTTCCAAAGCCAATTGTTTCACCAGGTCATCTTGTTCTGCTTTCCTTCTCAGTTCTTCTGCCTCCTTCGCTGCTTTCTCTTCTTCAATCCTCCTCTTGAGTCTCTCTGCTTCTTTCTCCAATGCTTCCTTCATCTCCTTCACCTATTCCAACACCCTCTGGAGCTTTTCAACTTCTTCCTGGAGGTTGACAATAGGTGAAGCATGGGTCTGTTCGGCCTTCTTTTGAGGTCCTTGATTTAGCTTTTCTTTAACCTCAATGGATAAATAAGTCTCTTGAATATTTCCTCATTAGTATCCCTCTCATGAGTATAAGACCACATTTGGTTGACAGCAACACAGTGACTAATAACCAAATCTTCAGGATCATGTTTCCTGAATCTTATCTCTCCAAAATGATATGATTCAATTTCACTGGCCTCTTTCATGGCTTGGTTGGTGCGATCAAATACATAGTATCTGATCCTGATAGGAAACTTAGGCCATATTGACCACTTTTCCCTCTTAAGAGTACTTGTCACTCGATGAGCAAATGTTTGATATAATATTTCCAATAGAACCACTATGTCTGGAGCATATAAAGTTAGTAGATGAGGAGCTCTCGATGCACCATCTCCATTACACCATTACACCATACACCATGGGGCTCACAAGAGGAGAGATGAAAAAAAAACAATACACCATCAATCTACTCTCAGAAGAGATGAAAACAATGCACCATCAATCTCCTCTTAGGAGAGATTAACATAGTACACCATCAATCTCCTTTGAAGAGATATGAAAATAGTACACCATCAATCTCCTCTTAGGGAGAGATGAAATTTGTACACAATTAATCTCTTCTTAGGGAGAGATGAAATTTGTACACCGTCAATATCCTCTCAAGGAGAGATGAAATTTATACCTCATGATTGCAAGCTTTAGAACCAAATTCCCTGACCACATAGGTCTTACGGTAACCCGATGATGCTATCAAACCAATGCTCCCTCTCAAAGGGATCCTTAGCCATTCTAGGCTTCTTACATAATCTTCAACCTACTCAAAAGAATAAAGGTAGCCATGGTGGATTTCAATACTTCTTTTATTAGTAACATCTAGCTATTCGTCCAGCTTTAGCCAAAGCTTTGAACAAAAGTGAACACCAACAACCTATCAATGCTATTTCTTTGCTCAACAACATATTCTTGCAACTTTTTCTTCATCAAGGAAGTAGCCATGGGCTCACAATCCATCATGCCACATTCTCAACAAGTATTTTATCAGGCTCATGTAACAGTTTCAATCAAATCCCTCTTACACTAAAGAGGTTCTCATCCTTTGTGAGAAATATATCATCAACACAGAGAGAATTTCACAAATTCGTCTTTAGTAGATCAACTTCTTCCTTCGGGACTTCAAGCCATCTTCATATTTGAACTTCATGGGCCAAATCATGCTTTAATGAAGTTGATCTTGTCTTCTTCCTTTAAATCCATATCTCATCCATATTCCAATCACGAGTCATCTTGTCACTTCGTTCTTCCATCCATTTTCAACAGTCGCCACACATTGGCAATATTCAATGTGTATTGGCAATACTCACTAGGAGGCCATGGAAGAACAACTTTGGAGAAGAATGTTAGCTCCCTCTTGATCTTGGCCTTCTTGTAGGAAGCATTGCAATCTCATTAAGCTAGAAATGTTCATCCTTGTCCTCATCATCATGTTCCTTTCCTTTCCTTTCCGACATGAGCTAGGGTTTGTTAACTTTCTTCTTTTAGTGGAAATGATCAATCCCGGGGATTTTCCATAACCCCTAGGATTTCTTATCTAAATATTAAGCCTTGTAGCTTGCTAGGGTTTACAAAGTATAAAACCCTAGATTTTCATTTTACATCTTCTTGTAAATCGAATAGTATTTGTAATGAGTGGAATTATCCTTTTCATGTCAATTTCTCAATCTTAATAGAGCATTGATAATAATTTTTTCTTGAGCTTTTCAACCCAAGTAGGCTACACACATTGAGTTCTACAAATTATTCAATTTTTTGAAAAAAATTTCAACTTTGGAAGAGAACTTGGACACTTTTTCATTGTGATCTTATCATGTTAATGCTTTTCCTTCATCAAGGTAAGATATAATACAATGTCTTGCTTTTGAATCACAAGGAAACACATAACCCTGAAATATATAAGTCCCTTAAGATTTTTATATATTCTTACAAGGATTGATCCTTATGCTTGAGTAGTTATCAAGCTTTATTCATCGAACTACAAATCCGGACTTATATTGTCAATGCAAGCAGCAAGACATATCACTGTAGTTTATGGAATTACAGACTTTTCATCTTCTTAATCATTTCTTTTTAGACTCACATAGGTTTCCCATACAATATACCATGATGGTAATATGCTACACATTAACAATTTTCCATGACATGTTTTTAAGGATTTCCTTATAACTGCATACAATTTGTAGATCATTGACATAGTCCTCTAATGTATTTTTCATTTTTCAAGTATTTGACACAGACCCTTGGTATATTAGAGTATTATGATGCAAATATTTAGAATTTTGATAGAGCTTCTCTTATGATGATAAGAGATTATCTAAGAATACTTCAAACAATATTTTAGTGATGATGAATAATTCTCATTCCAATGATTCGAGAAGTCATCAATATTTAAACTTAGTTCATAAAGAAAATTCCATTAAGCAACAAGAATAAGAAGAAGCACATAGCTTTAGAATATCCAAGCCTGAGTATTTTGTTAAAAAGTTGGCCTAGGGTTATAGTTTAAAAGTGGCCGATATTAATAATTTCCTTTAACCACTCTTTTCTCAAGGGTAGGGTCATATAACATAGGAAATTCACTAATACAAATTAATTAATTGTTTCAACCAAGGATCCACAACAATAAAATTACCTATTGTTGGCTATATCTCCCTTCACACAGTCCAATTCCTAGGATTTCCCAGTCTATAAACTCTTACATCTATCTAATCTACTAGCCCTCTCCCATCACTGGTTGCACAACCCAAGGAATGGGATCCATATCTTTGTCATGCAGTCCCTTAGGTTATCCAATTTCCCTCCAGGGCCTCTAGTATTCACTACCTAAGAATCTCTCTCCGTTGGGGACTCGCAGGTTATCAATTATACTCAATTTTATTCAATGACGCCCATTTCTCTTCATGAATATCAAATATTTCCACATATTTTCATGAAAAACTCTCTTTCTGCGATTATATTATGTTACTAAAAACAATAGCCTAATCTTTGAGAGAAAAATCTCAAGGAAGAATGGATGTCAAAATCTCTTGAATGCTGAAAAATAATGGATTATATCTACATGTATGGGAGATATCATCTGCTTTCATAAGAATTACATGTTTCTCTCTTAACCACTAATTCCAAATTTCGAAAGTTAGTAAGACTTCGGATAACAATAAAGAAATGTTTAATAATGCTAAGTTTAAAGAACTGATGGGAGTAATAAAATGATAAAATATTTTTCCCTTAGGCCCTAAGCCCCCTTTCATTCCCTTCTTATGGGATCATAGCCCCCCCATTGTTTTTCCTTTCTCCCTCTGCAGTCTGTGATGTATTTTTATTATGATTCAATGTACCACCTTACATATTCCATTGTTCGGATTTTTAGCCATTTATCATGTAGACATACATTACTATTCTAGGGATCAAAACTGAGGGTATTACATAGATAGCATTGTCACCCAACTCCGCTTGCATGTTTCCTTTAGCTCTTGAAGCTTGATGGATATCTCACAGTTGAATGCCATGTGCTTTGATCTTCCACTCTGCACGTGTTGATCAACACTAAAGTGGTATTTTCTGAGAAATAATAAATTGTGGAGAAGGATGTCTCTAGCTTGGATGGAAACTCATCCACTATAGCTTCCACACTCATCTCAAACTAATTTTGCAGTTGCTTCCCTTTTTTGGATATTGGCTTGCTTAATGTCCCTTCTTAAAACATTTGAAACATGTCACATGAATCATAGCGTCCTCCTCAGAATGAGATGAACAAACCACATTTTTCTTGGCCTTCTTGGGTCCTCCTCTAGTCATTTTCCCAATGAGTGGATTATTTTGACTCTCTTCCACTCTGACTGACAAATTCTCCTCCTAGACAAAGCCATCCTGCAATGTTTCAAAAGTGGGCAACTTCACAGTTGGAAATTTTCCCTCCACAAAGGTAAGTCAAGATACCAAGAATCCATTTAGAGTTATCGAACCTAACTCATCTTCATAAACCTTGTTTCCTATTTTGTAAGTTGATATCTCAACTTGGTGTTCTTCATTGGATAGCTTGCCATAGTATTAGTATTGCTCATGTTGTTACTAATTATCTTTTTCTTCAAAATCATCGTGTGGGATACGTTCACACTTTGACACAAAGTGACTGAGGCATCATACATATTCTTCCGTATCTTCTTCTATGCGATGTGAGGGATCAAGTGGTCATTGACTAAATCAAGGAAAATTTTCTTCTTTTTGGCCACCTTATTATTGTGCTCAACCAACCAAATAGATGGGCGTCTCATCATCAAACCTCGCACAGGTCCAAGTGCCTATCATGGGGGTAGATCAACTTCAAGCACTGAAACAAGGGCATTACACACACTGAATGATTTTCAAAGCTCTATCTCACAGAGAAAAATCCCATCCATATGTGCATTTGCTGAGATATTTCATATGCACAGAAATGACACCATATCAAGTTTCTACACCATATTTTAGATCTTTACTCGAATGAATTTTACAACTCCTAAAAATTTGAACTTGAGATTGCACCTATCAACACTTTGTGTCTATACTAAAATATTGTAAGGAAATATTCAGCAATGCAAAGACTGCATTTCATGAGCTAATTTACAACAACAGATAATAAAGTTTATTCGACATAAAATCTACAATTTGAAAATTATGAGAGCAATCTATAACACCTAAATAGGGCCTGATATACATCATGCAACAATCTGAAATGTTCTGGATAGCAAGGAAAAGTTCTAATAACAATCACATGGTTTTTCTATTACTCAAAAAATAAAGTATTATAGCAGCTTGGCATCATGCTCAAGCTCTACACACGTCTGAAAGATATAACACAGACAACTTGGTTATCAAAAATATTAGTGTGTCCTCTATCCATTTATAAGACAAGAGTGTAGTGGTTTACAAACTGACCATTAATGGCCTTAAGGAGTTCACCATTCTTGGATAATTAAATATCCCAGGGAGTGTAACTCCTAAAGTAAATGAAACCACTTGCTCAACAATAAATTCTCCTTGGTAAGTGCAGCCCTACTCAGCAATTGTGACTTCCAAGCATAAATGTGCCATGGAGGGATGTATACCCCACAACCTTACAAGAGAAGATGATCTATGGTATGTGCCCTACGGTCCTACCTCATGAATGGAAGGATAACCCAAATTCATAAGGACCCAATTCATAAGGACCAATCTTACAAGTGTTATCTTCCAATAGCTGTTGTTTTTTTCCACGTGGAATTGTATTTGCTGTAACTCTTATTAGAACATAAAAACATATAATTAGAAAGTGGATATGGCAATAAATTTTTTCTATAAAATAATCTTCAATGATGCATGAAGACAACTAAAACCTTTGTCACATTTCTCTTACAAAATTCACTCCACATACCTCCAATGTAAAGGTTACAAATGATAGGCAAGGTAAGCAAGGCAGATGGAATTAAAAAATTATAAGTTCGTAGAAGATAATCACATGTGTATAAATACGTTTGACTTCATGTGATTATTCACATGTGAAAAAATATGTTTGACTTCATGTGATTATTCACATATGGATAAATACATGTAACTTAATATATAGAACCAAGTTATGTGTACCTAATGGACAAGTAGAAATTATAGACATAATAATCACACATGTCTAAACATATGTCCGGACTCCTAACAATAGCCATCACTCATCAAATTCACAGCATGAAGACAGTCTTCCACCTTTGTTTTATTTATCTCTCTCCCAAGGTGTCAAAGTCTCTGCCATTGAATATGGTTGAGTGAGCTATGCATTGAGATCAAGCTCACCATTGGACAAGCCTTGGTTGCAGCAGTAAGTTACCAAGAGGGAAATCCTTTTAATTCACAAGGTTGATTTTTTGCTTTCATGAATCAACATGCCAAGGTAAGCATCCAGTCCTTTATAATTTTCCTCGTAGCTGTAACAAATTTTCTCCAAAAAAAGAAATTTGGATGAACTCCATCAGCTGAAAGATTTTACCATGGAGTGGGAGGAAATGGCAACTTAGTAGCGCACCATTTTTTAACAGAAAGAAATCAGTCTCCTAGTATTTATTGTTTCTTCTATCAAAATATTGGATTACAATCAACAAAAATATGAAGACTTGAAAGGAATGTCCTCAGTAATTTGGAAACACGGTTTTATGACATTTATAGGTTTCATCCTGAAAAGGAGCTTCTATGACAACCTAAGGATCTATACAAAATTTGCAAACTTCATCAGCCAATGAAGCATCAAAATGAAAAGGTTTTGACATCTATTCGAATGAAATTATGTGTGGCACTAACTCTTTATTTGGATATTCGGATTTCTTGTTAAGGAAAGTTTCTCTAGTGTTGTTTTTGGACGGTGGAAAGTATTGGAAAATATTTTGTATGCTCTGTCAGAAGTATTAGAAAACTCACATGGTCTGATGCAGGAGTGTTTGTAATTTTTTTTTTGATAGTAAATTGGGTTTTGTAGGGTCTATGCTACAACTTACAAGTGAAGACCTCTATTTGGATGAAACTATTCGGCCATTTCTTTGTATTTCTATCTCTTCTTAAGAAGACAACTTATATATAATCTTTTTTTTTCTCTTATATAGGAGTCAACCTATATCTGTCTTTTATAGAATTTTATAGAAATCTAATATGCACTGAAATCATTGGTGTTGGTTATTTGTTCTGATTGTCCACATTAGATTGATTTCTATGGAGACTTTGATGGACGATTTCACAAAAGCTTGAAGTTAGATTTGGATTTATCTGCTACATTTCTTGGCCATCGCTCATAAAGGTACTTTATAAATGCTAGAACCATGTTTAATTTTTCATATCCTCATTAGTACTCTATAGAATATTTTAGACCATTGTTCTAACTATTATTCATTTTCTTCTGCCCAAAAGGTTTCCTCTTATGCCCCCAGGTGGGCCACGTATGGTCTATTATATTTAAGCAAATTGTAGTAAGAATGTTCTAGATGAATATTCATTAACTTAATAATGATCATACTGAAACAAATCAACTCAATGGTAAGTTGAAAAGGGTTCCATGTTTGAAGTGTCTAAGGAGATTTTCATGCAGATTTATACATATCTAGTGTATTAGTTAGATTTAGATTTATCTTTAGCTTTTCTTGGCTATCATGCACTAAGGTGTTGTATAAATGCTAGAACCATGTCTAATTTTTCATGTACTTTTTGGTACTCTCTAGAATAGTTTAGAATATTGTTCTAACTACTATTCTATCACTTCTGTAAAAAAGGGTTCCTCTTTTGTCCCCATGTGGGTCAGGTATGGACTCTTGTGATGAATGTTTAACTTAATGATCACACTGACACAAGTCCACTTGATGATAAGTGTAAAATGATTCCATATTTGATGTCCAAGGAGAATTTCTTGCAGATTTCAACATTTCTAGTGTATTAGTGAAGTAGCATTTGTATCCATATAAACACTAAGTGACCCAGAGTTGTTACAAACCCCAATATCGCATTATTGTGCTAAAAACCTAGGTTAACATGAGGGGAGGGAGATTTGAGCCCTGTACCTCTCCCAAGAATTAAAAATACCTTTACGTATATTGTATACACTTTTTTTCAATCCCAGGGTAGAAATTAGTCAGAGAGTTTTATCTAATAAAGACTTAGAGGGGTGTTTGTAGGTGAAATTTCAACTATAAAGGTTGCTTGGGTGGCTCATAAAATCTACTGTTAAGTTTGAACATGTAGTAGACATCATGCTGAAAAGGGTAAAGGTTTTTTTTTTTGGTAAAGGTGAATTTTTATGTTAGGTGGCTTAGTATCTTTTCTCTAGAAGGTCAAATTCCCTATAGTTGGCCACTAAGACACCCAAAACTTCTTACCTATCCCCTCTAGATATATCTGGAGCTACACTTATCCTATTAAGTCCTCAAGAAAGGCCCTGTAAGATATGCATTACCTTGGCCCCACCTTCTAGTCCCAATTACATGAACTTTATATTCACTCAGGATTGCTAAGTGTTGTATTTCAATGTGAATGCACAAATTGTCCATGATGCGTGATACATAATGTGGTTACCTGTAGGGTCGTGTAATCCATGTGGGGTGACACACTTCTATTTGTGACCTATAAAAATAAAATCCCTTCTCACTTCTCCACTTAAAATAGGATCATTAAAAGGGTCTCCTAAGACATCAAAACTGAATACTTGAAGGTTTATTAGGAAATAAGGTTTCTTTTGGGTTTGGTAATAGAGTAAGGGTATAAAAAACACAATTTGTATAGGTTTCTAGTTCATAACCAATCTCTTTCACATAAATTTGTGGAAGTCGATTAAGCTTTATCCTCCCTAATTTGATCAAATAGAAAGGAATTTATATTTGGCTAGAATTTGTAATAATGTTGTAAAAAAAAGTACCTTGTATCATATATTGGGTAGGTTGGAGCTTTGTTGGACATGAAAGTTACACTACATAATATGTGTACTGAATTTTCCAGACAACTGAAACACTGTTCTTTCAACTCCAACAAGGTTATTACCAATAATCAAACAAACAAGAGACCTATTCTATGATTTCCAGCCAAAATACCAAGATGTAGATTTTGCTATGATGCCTAGAACAAGGAATAACAATTTTAGTTGCATGCCATGCAACACAACTCTTCTTGCCAACAAAAGAGATTGGAACAGGAAAACAAATTGGTTAAACCAACATTAACAGAGTAACTGCAAAACATAGTGTTCAACTTAGTTTCCCTTCTAATTATATTGCATGCATTTTACAGTAGATCTTGCACTTTCAACAATAAAAAATACTTCATTTTATGGTTAACCTGAATGTATTCGCTTAGTATTTTATGACTTTGAGAAAGCTCATTAACAAACTAATTTCCCCATAACTAACATACTTAAAAAACATGATTGGTATGTGCGTTGTTCCTAGTTTAATTCTAAGTGGAGGAATTAATTCTCTTTTGAGTTTGTATATTGTATTTCAGTTGGTGAAATGTGGGAGTATTTCCTTCTAAGCATTTGTAATTTGGACTAAAACTCGTTTAACCAGGTAGTTTTCAAGACATGCCTGGCTGTGAGATTTCTTAAATAATTTTTTCATGCAAAAATAGGGGTGTTATCTTGGCAATTCAAAAATGGCATGGAATCTGAAGTTTTCCATTCACCATGCCCTCGTTGTCTATGAATAGTGTGTTTGATTAATTGAAACTAGACTTCATTTATACGACAGAGATACAGTGTAGCAACATTTTTATATACTTCATTTTAGTTGGTGATATTTGGAATTATTTCCCTCCTACAAAAAAAGGTGAGACTCATGTTGTGCAGTGTGCACAAAGAAACTGGATCACTTCCACAATCCTCTTAATCTTCTCTTGGTTCTTGTAAGTCCACAAGATCTAGTCTCGGTAAATGAGGTTACTCTATTTACCTTAAAAATTTTATATATTGTACTTTTCTTATTATTTGAATGCACAAAGTTATTAAGACCATTTGTGAGAGGTTCCTTTTTCCCCTGTTCCTGGGTCTTTACATAGCATTAGGATTGAATGGTGTAATATTGATTCTTAATGTACAAACACATGTCAGAGCTTTGACAAGGGGTAGTGTACAGGGTAAAATTTATTATGACATGGATATAAAACTTGAGCTATCCTCTTAAGCACATAATTCAGGGTTGTAACTATATTAGAGAGTTTGTATTATGGAATAAAAATAAGAGAAACATTTAGCAGGATTTTAGTTTCTACAAGCTCCTTGGAATTTTTTTTCTTATAGTTGAGTTCAATGAACAAATATTTGAAAAAGTGTGTTTAAATAGATGGCCAAGATAAAATTTTGGATTTCCTCACATCTTAGAAGTTGGATTTAACCTACAAGGGAATGCTAGAAGCATTGATTCAACAGGTTATGTTCTTCAGAGTTCAAACATATAGATCATAGTTGCTTCATATCGTATTGACAACTTGATTAGACCATCATGGCATATTAATGAAGCCTAGTGTATAACCGAAAGCAATGCATGATGTTAAGAACTCTATTCTATAGTCTTAGGGTTTCCTTAGATTGATATTTTTCATGGGTCTCTGAGTGAAAATCCAATAGGGTGCAGACACCCAACCTAGCTAGAGAAAGCTTAGGTATGCATTGATTTCTTAGTATGTGTATCGAATGCCATGTATATAGTTCCCTACTATCGTGAGCGTCACAACCTATTACAGATTATGGGCCATTTGTTAGTTGAATTCTCTATGAGTGGATTTTGTTGGTTCTAAACTCTAGGGGGTGTGATAGGCCTTCCCAAAGTTTCCTATACATGTAGGTGGAGTTCATTGAGAATATGAATGAACCATGTACTCGAAGGAGATATTATTGGTTCAGTATTACAAATTGGACCAAAAACAACGTTGAGTACTCAATTATGATCCAACCTAAGAAACCCTGAGTGACAGTGCAACTCAACAAGGCATCCTCCATCATATTTTCCTTTCAAGTATTAATAAGTCACACAAATTCTTGACCATATTGCATTGGTTTAGACTATATTTATCTTATAAACTCTGAATGAATGTATTCCATCCATAAACTTGGAATTTGAAGGAGTCTATGGTTGTTTATTTAGACTTTCTTCATTTCTCTTTGAAACTTTGAAAATGTTAAAATTGGAGAAATGCAATGTTATGTAGTGAATAAATATGTGTGAAATTGTTTTCTAACGACAACTTGAAGAAGCAAAAATGAGAGTTATTTATTTTTTGAATTGTCGGGAAGGAGGAGAATAGTTTTGTAGATGATAACAATTGAAGGGCTAGTTGAATTCATGCATATCAATTCCCGAATTCAATAATAGTAGTGCATGTTATTTGATGAGTTATTTGTTACAATATTTATTTATGAAATTATTCAAATAGTGGAAGGAAAGAAATGATTTGCAAGGAATGTCCAAAGTTTCTTCTATATTTTTTATTTTTTCCATGGAGAAAATGTTGTTGTTGTTGTTTTTTATTTTTTATTTTTTTTCTTGTTGTGCAAAGAAACAGAAATAACATATTTAAGTGCATGCTACACAGTGAAAATATAGTGTTTCATCACTAACTGTCTACTTGATTTTAGTTTACTTGTTCATATGCCCTGGAAAAAAGTATGACTCTTCTGCTACGGGGAGATCATTTCCAGTGTCCATGACTTAACTTCAGTTCATTGTTCAACCTTACATAAAACATATGACTAGTCTAATAACGGTGATACAAAAAATTCAAAAGTCCATAAAACTAAGGTATTACGTATAAGTTCAACAAGAAGATCAATTCCTAATTAAATTCAACAAGAAAGCTAATTGAATTCATGCAGATCAATTCCTCAATTTGATAGTAGCAATGCTTTATGTTTGATGAGTTATTTGTTACAAGATTTATTTATGAAATTATTCAAATAGTGGAAGGAATGTAATGATTTGCAAGTGATGTCCAAATTTTTTTATAGGATTTTTTTTTTTCCGTGGAGAAAATGTTTTTATTTATTTTATTTATTTCAGAAGAACTATAAATACAATCTTCAAGTGCACACTGCATAGTGAAAATATAGTGTTTCATCACTAACTGTTTACTTGATTTTAGTTTACTTGTTCATATGCCCTAGAAAAGAAATGACTCTTCTACTAAAGGGAGATTATTACCAGTGTCAATGACTTAACTTCCATTCATTGTTCAACCTTACATAAACATATGACTAGTCTGATAACAGTGCTGACATGGAGTAAAAATTCCTTAAAACTAACATATTACATATACGCTCAACAAGAAGATAACAATTAGAAAGGAATTTAGACCAGTTGCCTTGAGGTCACCAAATGACCACCATTGTATTCCTTCTCTAGAACTTAATTCTCCTACAACTGAGGTCCTTCCTTTGTGAGAGTATTTGTCATCCTACTAAGTTCTTTGAAAAAATGAGATATTTTGATCACCTGGAACTACCTAGAGAGCTCTTTCAGCTAAAAAGGTAAGGGAGATAAGGAAGTATTGTAAATCTGAACCTGTGCATTCATCCAAATAATTGCTAGTGTCGAGTCCCCAAAGACCTGTAGATGCCCAATATCCTTGTCCTTGGATTGCCACATTGTCTTGAAGAGAGCAATAGTATATGAATTTTTTTTTCTTATATAAAATGTCTTTGAGCCAATCCAACGTTGTTGTGAAATATCACTGCCTTTAAAATGGGCTATGTTGAATCAATGGAAAATGATATGAAAAGTAGAAAGTACAAAAAACATATGAAATTATTGGTTTTCTTTTGTTTTTATTAGCATATAGAGGACTGACATCATAAACAAGTAGAAGATGATGGTATTAATAACTCTCAAATAACCTTGCTTCAATTTGTATGTATATTACAAAAAATAAAATTAATTTGGGAATGGGGATGAAATCCTAATTAGGGATGATATATTTTCTAAAGAAAGTATTTATATGTGGACTTGGATATAGATAAACATTCAAGTTGCTTATTCTTTATATATGCATGCAACTGAATCATATCATGGAAAGGTAGTTTGCCTTCAAGATTACGGTAATAATTTCTTACATTGGTGATTTGAATCCAATAGTTGAATGTTAAAATTGAAATTTGTGAAGAAGACCGTACATGATCCAGTGGTTATACTTTAAGGTATTTTGAGAAGGGAAGGAAAGTAGGCAATCAATTCTTGGAAGAGCTCTTGTAAAGAAAGATGAAAGCCTATGTTAATGACTTCATCTCATTTTGTGATAGAAAACTAATAGCTGGAAGACAATCAAGTATATATCATATATTTTCATCCGAAGGAAATAAATACCTAAATAGAATTATACAAACATAAATTTGTCTCTCGAAACTACTCAAAGTTGAAAGGCCTTGAAAAACATCATGGTGTAGACCTCCACACACAATGTTGGTGAGTGAAAATAAATATTTACTTTATCCTTTACATTGCAAGAATATATTCTCCTCACACACTATAACACTAACATAGAACAATCATAATATTTTCACAAACCAACCAAGAGTTTTGGTAGAGGATTTTGTTTTTGTTAGTTGCGTGTCACTATGTTGGAAATTTGACTAGATGTTTTCTTTGCTCATATTTTAAGAATAATTTTGTAATGTGGGGTGATGACTATGCAAGGTTGAATTAATGTATGTAATCTAACAACTGCTAGCACCAATCTAGCACAAACTACCGTTCAATCATAGAGGAAGCTTTAAATTGGTGGACTTTCATATGAGACATCGAACAAGGTACTCATATCGATTTTTTCACAGTATGGAGAAATAGAGGAAGGTTCTGTTACATATGAAAATAATACAAACAGGTTTAGGTAATTACTTTTTGGCTAAAAATGAAATTATTAAGTGGAAAGTTTAGCTTCTTGTAATTCTGCCATTTGAAAGTTATATATATATATATATATATATATATATATATATATATATATATATATATATATATATATATATATATATCTAGTTTGGCAATATCATTTTATATTTCTACTCTTAAGAAATATTTTAAAACAAGGGTTTTTCATTTGTGGCATTTAATTCTGTTGAAGCTACCAAAAGGGCTCTTGAGTATTCAAACATAAATATTGATGTAAGTAACAAAACTTTGCATTTTTTAATGTTTTTTGAGATTATATTTTTTTGGGTAGTTTAAAGGATAGACTTGAATTCTTTGGAAAATTATAATTTGGAATTTGTACTTATTTTTTGATATGTAGGGAAGGATAGTTATAGTGAAACTTCAGTTGAGGGCCAGAAGGAAAAGGCTACTTCAAAACCTATACCATCCTCTCAAGTATATTTGAGACGTCAAGTGCAACTAGGTTATGCAACAATGAACCCAAACTTTCCATCATATCGAAGGTCACAACTACCTCCTACTCCACAATCATATCCTACATGGCTATCTACATATGCTCGAGAACACGGAAAATTTTAGGGGCTAATATTCGCAGGTGGGCTAATTTTCCATGGTTTTTCCAAAAAAAAATATTCGCCAATTTCCATTTTTTTTATAAAAGTGTTTCGCCCAAATTTTACAATATAAAATTATTTTACCTTAAAAATCGCCAAATTTATATAGACAATATATATAATATCATTATAAATTTGAATAATTTTACAAATACATCAATAAAGATTTTATATTTTCCACATTAGGGACTAGTCAGATTCGCCAATTTTTTAAACTTCAAAATAATTTTCCATCCTTAAAATTTTCCCTGCTCCCCAACCTTCTTATGTTAAAAAACCTTTACATGGATCTACATTTGCAAGAAAATTTTCATATATAGTGCTAACTATTTCTCATGGAGTTGTAGCACCAACACAGTGCAACCCCCACTATAGCCAATATACAACCTTTCAACCTCCATAGTTTAGACAACCTAGATTTCCTACAATAGGTACCACAACTACACCTATCCATCCATACTATGGTACTTCATGAAGTAATTATTAATTACATGACAATCAAATGTTGTCCTCATTATTGAGGATTAAGACAATTAACCATGGTCTCAGTACTTGAAGCTCCCATTTTACTAGAGAAATAATTGAATTTATATTTTAATTTTTGGGGCTTCAAAAGATTCACTTTTTGGAGGTATGTATATTTGGGAAGTTCGTGCTAGTCCCAAGCGAAGAATTTAAAATTTTTTATAGTTTTTTGGAAGTTTTATAATTTAAAATTTATGAAGTTTCAAGGTCTAATTTTTTAAATTATGATTCCTTAAAGGGTGCTAGCTCAATGGAAGAGCACCTGCTTTACAAGAAGGAGGTTGGTGGTTCGATTCCACCATGCCCTGATATTCATATGGAATGATGACGATTAAGTTTTAGTGATGGGGGCTCTTTTGGCTATCACTAATGAGCTTATGGTGACATTTTTCAACCCTCACCAAAACATGAAACAGTGACACTCAACAAATGCCACCATACATACATACATACATACATACATGTGTGTGTGTGTGTGTGTGTGTGTGTCTGTGCTTGTGTGTGTGCATCAATAGTGACGATCATGAAATGGCCATCACCATAAATTACATTTGTTAATATGAAATGATGACGTTCAATTTTTGGTGACAAAGGCTCTTTTGACTCTCACCATTGGGCATATGGTGACATTTTTTGACTCTCATCAACATATGAAATGGTGATGGTCAATGAACATCACCATATATATATGCATCAATAGTGACAGGCATGAAATGTCCATCACAATAAATCATTGTTGCTCATATGAAATGGTGATGGTCACTATCTGTCACTATAATCATTCTTCATGAAAAACCTTAAATGTCACCACAACACCTATACTTTTCTTGACATTCAATTTTTTAGTGATAGAGGCTAAGGTTCATCACCATTGCTCACATGAAATGGTGGCAGTCACTATCCGTCATTATAAATCATTATTGGTGACAAACCTTGACTATCACTAGAACACCTATACTTTTGGTGACACCACCTTTGGTGATGTTCAACTTTTGGTGACGAAGGCTCTTTTGACCGTGACCGATGAGGTTTTGGTGACATTTTTTTACCCTCATCAATGTCCTTTTTTCTTGTAGTTTTAATCAAGGAAACATTAAATTAGAATAATTTCTTGGTGCCATTTTCAACATAATAATGTTATGTTATTAATTGAATAACATTATGTAATTATTGGTTGAGATTCTATTTTCTTAGTTCTCATATCCTAAGTATGTCTTTGTTAAGCCCTAAAAAATTCCCCTCTAATTTTTGGTGAAAATAAAGTGGGGACCCATTAAATTTTTTAAATTACTATAATTTTCATGTCAGTTGATCTTATGTTTCTTAATTTGAAGGGGTAGTTCAATGCTATTTTCCTTTTCAATATTTTCATTCCCTTGAAGTTTTGAATTACTTTATAATTGATTTTGGTTCATGGAGTGGTGACCTTAATCCTTGGAATGAAACTTTTAAAATATGATTAATATATTAGATACCTTATTTGTAATTTTACAATTTTTGACAAATTAAAACAATTCTATCAAGACTTACACATATGCAATTCAATATGCATCTTCAAAGAATATATCTAAAATATTAGACCAACTCAATGATAATTTATTTGAGCAAAGCATCATTTTTTACAAAGCTCTTTCTTTCTTTAAAAAAGATATTTCTACACTATTTTTTTTTCATGGATTTGATTATTTTTTTCTCTTAAAACACTTTGCTTTTTGTTTTTTGATATTCATGAACTCATTTCAATTATCAAAAGTATGAATTATAGTTACCCCATGGATGAAATTTTTTTGAATTCCTAGTACATTTTCTTGAATAAATTTTAATTGTTACATATTTTTATTTTTACTTTTTGTGAATAAATTATTTAAATAGATAAAAAACTTTGTGTTTCAATCATGGTGCTTGTTTTTTTTCATAGTTTTATTTGTCAAAAAAATTAATTTGATTCTTTGTTAATAATTTATTCTCTTTTTATTAATTATTTGATTTATAAATTTACATATAAAAATACAAATTTTTTCTATATATTAGGATCTTGACAATTTTTTTAAAAATAAATAAAAGGTTTTGTAGATCTTCAAAATATATTTTGGTTGTTTTTTACTTTATTTTATTTATTTAAACATTGGGAAAATAGATTGTAGCTCATTTGTCAAACCAAACATCCATAATTAGTTGTTATCCATGAATACACACTGACTAATTGATCTCATTCAAGGAAAATCACACCACTTGGAATTACCCGTTTATGATCTGTAAGGTGGTAGGTTTTCACACCTGAAAAATGCCTTTGAGTCTTGGGCCGTTAATTTGTTTCCTTATGTTTAAGGAAGATGAGTTCTTAGCCCAAAAAATATATTTTTAGGGCATATTTTTCAAATTATTTTTAGAAAATAAAGATTGAAATCCTAAAAAAAAGTAAATAAAAGATTTTGGATATCTTTACTCTATATATATATATATATATATATTATCCGTGGAAAAACCAAAAAATTTCTATTAAAGAAAAATAAAAAGTTACATTTTAGTATATGCACAAAGTGCATTCAAGTATTGTCACAAGGGACTAGAGGATGTGCATTAAGCACTCAAAGTAGCAAAGTTACAAAAAAGAAAATAAAAATAAATAAATTGCAAATGGACAAATATGTTGGTTTTCTCCTTTTTTTTTCATTTTTTCGTTTGAACTTTTTTCCAAACCCAAAGGGATGGAGTAGCTGAAACAATTGCCAACTCATTATTTCGTGGACGTTTTTAATGTTATTTATCTATATATAAGCTCTCAGATACATGAGATTTCTTAGTTCCACCTAATCCTTGATTGTTGCTCTTTTCCTCATGTTGGTTCTCACTAGTCGAGATCACTGTTTAGTTGTTCGAAATGTTTGCATGTTTATTCTGGTCCTTCTGATTCTCTTCTCCCTCCTTTTGAGAACCTTGTTGATTTTGTGTCTCTGGATGTTGCTCGATTTCATCCATTTCTCCATCCTCGTCCTCTGAAGATGGAGGATCTGGGAATTTCCATCCTCTTTTCTTTGGTATTCTTTTCTTCGAACTTTTATTTTCTTGATTTCATGAATTCTGCAAGTGCCCTATTTGATGGCATATCCTGCACCTAAATGCAATATTTTTAGAGTCTAACCATTGTGTCCACCTGGAGTCTTGATTCCTCAGATGAATACAATCAGGAAGTTATTTTATTAAATCCATATCCACACAAATGCATGCGAAATTGAAGATAATTTTGTCCATTCTTTCGCAATCCATCTTTAGGAACCTTCCCAAAGTGTTCCTAATGCCTTCTAGAACCTGAAGGTGCCAATATGGAAGTGGGAGGTTGTGTAGCCTTACCCAGACCAAAATTTTTGTTGCCACCATTATGTTAGAATCAAAACCTGGAAACCATGGGGCTACAAAGAGACCCGCCCTTCCACAAAACCATGGTCCTTCATTTATGACATGATCAAAATATTTTTGATTGTCAAAATGAACCACAAAAAAACATTTTTCACAAATACAAATGTCACAATATCTCATCCATTTCAGGTAGATCCAGTCATTTATATATTTCGATTTGGGCCAGCAACCATTAAATCAAACTATGATAGATTTTTCTTGCAAAATAAAGAAAATACCACTTACTTTTGGTATTTATATGACCATAGTTGGGACTTTTTCCATCTTCTCAACGATGTATGACCTTGGTATTGTCAAATTTGGATTTTTTTCCCTATGTGGAAGCGTTCCCTCTTAGTGCATCCTTGAATGACGTCATACCCTTTCCAGCCGAAGATGATCCAGGTGGGAAAATCACTCCTGGGGCACCACCATGCAATATTAAATTCAGGGTAATTTGGTGTTTCTTTGAATGCCATAGTCTTCCAAATGGATCCAATCCTACATCAATTTCCATGAATAAATAAAACTTTATAGAGAAGTAGGAATACTTGTAATATTTAGGATAATTTGCTTTAGATATGACACTAGATTCATTCCCCAGACCCTTATCACATTTTATTTTCCAGAAATGGTTTTGATAAAAACCTGAATTAAATACTCAGGATTTGTGTCATGCTATCTCCTTTCTATTTGATTTTTTTTTGGCTCGTACAACAAATGCTGGATCTATGATTTTTTTTAGAAGAGGGGGATTTCCACCACACAATATGTTTTTCATCATTGGTTCATGTAGAAATCAAGCAAGAGATCATTGAAAATAGTGGAAGCACCTTCAAAGAGTAGACGCAACAACCATTTTTGACCAAAGATGCAGCTCAATAAAAAACTTGGTCCACTCTGTGGAAGGATGGATCAGTGCCGAA
Source organism: Pinus albicaulis (assembly GCA_034641835.2). NCBI lineage: Eukaryota > Viridiplantae > Streptophyta > Pinopsida > Pinales > Pinaceae > Pinus > Pinus albicaulis. The sequence goes on from CM076584.1 coordinate 1,210,907,160, forward strand.
ATTAATCAAGGGCTTTCGATTCGCCCTAGGAATATCTCCACAACATGCATTCCCAATAAATTTTAACCTCCTATGCACTATGGCTTGATACAATTGTCTGCTCCCCTTATCTGGATCAGAAAATGAGTGCCGCAATTTGGAAAAGATAGATCAAGTCGACAACCATTCCTTGAAGATGCATGCAGAATTCCATTTGTTGGGAGATAGCGATACATGGGAGTCGGGCTTTCTGTGATCCCATCATTAAAGTGTAAACCCTAGCGCAACAATAATAGATTATGAAGGAGAAGCCTAGAGGGTAGTAGTGTAAGAAATCAAACCCTAATTTTCTGAAACACACTTTTGATGCATCTGATCTTCCATGAGCCAAATTTTATTGTTCTTCCTATCTACTCCAACATAAATGCAAACACAGGCGAAGTTATTAGCCTGCAGATCCATGCTGACGATCCCTGTTTGATTTGGTAGAATTTTAAAAAACTATTTTGGTTGTTATAATAGATATTTTTTATTTAAAACTAAAATCCTAATGAAAAGGAATTAAAAAAATACCAGTATATTCATCCAGTTTTTTATTATTTTATATTAATTATTATTTTCTTACCTATAGTATTTTGTTATTTATTTTACGCCTATAATTAATGAATTGTTTCTTTTTTAAATAGATTTCATATACTAAGGATAAAATGCGAAGGATGGTTATTAATTATAAGATCTTCAATTAAGATTTAAATCTTGAATTGGAAAAGAAAGAAAAGATTGATAATACAATGATTTAAAATTGTGTTCCTTTTCAATATATGGCTCTCTCAAATTAATTTCATGAATATCCAATTCATTTATGGGAGAAAAGAATATGTTTGAAAAAAAAATATTTTATAATAAAAGGATTTGTCACTCTAGAGATGTGAGGTTGGAAACTCTAGAATCCATACTTGTCATTATTTTCAAGAAGGGGAATTTAGACCAAGAGAAAGAAATCTTGAACTAATGTTAAGACTTCTTTTGAAAACTTAGTAGCTAGGGTTAGAAATTTGGAGAGGAAAGGTTGTGCATGATTGTCCAACTCATTTTTGAAGGATTAAAGACCATTAAAGGAGGAATTAGAAAAAGGATTTGGGTGTGTGTACTATTATACTGTTTATTCCTAATGTTGATGTTTTCATTCGCTGGAAAACTCAATATTTGGTTTTGTATACTATTATCTCAAATTAATAAGGGATTTGATGCCCATTAACTCGTGAAATGAATTTTTCAGTAATAATATGTATAATACTTTGGCACATTGTTGTGAATGTGTTATATCTTTCAATTATGAAAAATGAACCTATTTTCGTTTCTAGAATAGAATTATCTTTCTAATTTTCACTAGTTATATTGAGACGTTGAAAAGTTAATATTGTCTTCTATAAGTTATGTTATGTATTGTACTTAAAAAATTGCTTAAGGAATGAAAATTTCTTATTTTAAATAGTTTATCTTCCTCTCAACATAATTCAATTAACGTGTTTCTACTCCAAATTGGGATATATAAACTATTTCTTTATCCCAAATGGGATATTTAGATATAAAATAGGAGGTAGATTTAGTTAGATTAGTTAGTTTTATTTATATTATTAGATTGTACTAAATTTAGGTTTAGGAAAGCATATTTGAAAGTATCCTCTCGAGGAGGAATTCATTCAGTGGAAACTTGGCCCACATACTAGTGGAAATTACCACACCAAATGAGTATAGGCCTAATTGGGGCCTTGGTCAAGTGATGATCCCATGTTGTAGAAGGATTTTTTTCCACCTATAAAAAATTGGCACTAAAAAGAGGGCAGATAACAAGCTATGCCTATGAATATACTATTTTTTATGATTTTTTATTATTAATGACTCCTTTACAAACCCCTATTTGGAGATGTGTCTCTAGAAGAGCATCATGTACTATTTTAAAGATAATTAAACTCTTGTGAGAAATTAAATTTGATAGTGAGGGAAAAACATCTACATCTAAACATACTCTTCAATTTATTCAAAATTAAATTTCTCACGATACGGCTGATAAGGGTGTTATGCATATTGTTCACTCTTACTTTGAAAGTTTGGGTAAAATATTTCTGTGAGGCGCTATGAGTTGCTTATATCTATGCATTGGAACATTTGTAAAGGAATTCTTACATGCTTTTCAAGATTATAGTTATAATGAATTGTGTTTGGAACTAGAAAAACTATTCATATATAAAGGTGAGCCTATGAAATACTTTCTTCTCATATTTATATTATTATTTTTTAAATTTCATCTTGATAATAAACCTTCTGATGTATACTTAAAGGAATGGCTTCATTACCTTTGTTCTCTTCCTTGTATACTTAGTGTTGGAGAGGTAAATCCCCTTTGCGGACAGAGGCGATCCCTACTAGCCCAGATCGGGTCTAGCAAAAATCAGGTCACGTAGTGACACAAGTTCCTAGTTACAAAACGACAAAAATAATAATGAATTGCCTACCTCAAATCCTACGCAGTGGTCGTTGAAGAAAGGATGATGCTTCCCGTCCCTCGCTTGGAAGATCACGATCCTTCTTCTTAACACGTCAGAGCACCTGCACACATGCAAAGGATACAGCGACATACAACATAAAATCTAAAGCCTGTAACCATACATCAGTTAGAGAGGATGTAATTCATTACATAAAGAAATAGACACATGAATGAAGCCATAATAAAAGTCGCTTATCATTAAAATAACAAAGGAAAGATACAACCCAAAGCTCTGACGCTTGATCTTCCTTTGGCGGGGTTGACAACGAAGCACGTCTCAAAGAAGCCTGTCGGAAATGGGACAAAGCTCTCTCTCTCTTTGGCTTGGCTCTCAAAAGTTGTCTAGCTATAGTCTCCTAGCTACAAGTTCGGCTAGCTTGCTAAGGGAGAAGGAAAGCTTTTATAGATGGAGGAAGGGGAGTTGGGATCCCTATAACCATGGGATTGGCCCTATCTCTAAGGAAGCTTCCATGATAGGTGGAAAACCACTTCCCATACATGGAGATCTGGAGCCAAACCACCCAACTCCTTTTAGTGACTTTTTGAGGAGTTTTTTGGAATCAAACTTCCACCATTTATTTTTAAAAATCATCCCTTATTAAGCTTGGCATGAGTGAGACACAGGGATAGAGCGCTAGTTGGTGCACCCTCTATGGTGGATTTCCCCCATTGGCACGAGGGCTGAACTGGCTAGTCGCGCCAAGGCTAAAAGATTTTTTTTAGGGTTTTTCAAAGGAAAATTTCTTCAGGGGAATGCTTGTCCTTATGAAAGGGGATGCCATGAAATTTCTTTCAGGTCATGTCACTGCTCACAGGTCATAGAAAAATCCCTCCAATGTGCAGGACGAGGGATTGCAAGGACGGTGGCAAAATGATGTCTAACAGATGCCCCCTAAAGCATGAGGCCCGAGAGAGAGAGGAGGGGTGAAATGCTTTATGAGAATGTGCCCAACTGAAAACATTGTCGTCGGAAGACCTGCATACAAGTACAACTGATATCTCTGATACATGATATGTGGTATGGTCACAACCGTCCATAATAGAGTATACAATAACCGGGATACATGGTATGGATGCAGCCATCCAGGAAGGATCAACAAGTAGACTCAGGTATGGTCACAGCCATCCAGTTAAATGAGTCATGTAACTAATCATGATAATCCACAAAACTCGCAGCCTGTATTTCATCAGAAAAAACCCAGGGTCTTGCGCTCCATCTCGACCCGAACAGAGTACAAGTCCCAACATGTGAATAAGTGAGCTGAATTCGAACATGCAAGAACATTGTCTGATTACCAGCCAATAATGAAAGATGTTAACAGATGCAAGAGGTACCACCAATAATAAGGATGGCCCTCAAGGTACTATAGGTACAATCCATGGAATGTGAACAGTGATATGGCATCGAACACCCGCAGAATCACTCGATCGAAGGCCAATGATGAAAACCTTGCGTCGAATGTGAAGAACCTACCATTGAGGCATGCAGGCTCCAAGGTACTAGAAGGCAGTCTCCCTGGATAATGAGCTGAATTCGACAAGAAGTGGCCTTGATCAAAAGTGGGCCATAGTGTTTCCCACATCATCGAACCGAGACAGAGGAACATAATGTTTGTGAATCAGGATTAGTAGAGAATCAGAGGGAGGTCGAAAACTGCAGAGGCCAACTTCTCTTGAACATATCGGTGGCACGACACTGGATTTGGCAGTATTTGACATCAAAGGATCTGAGGTCATGATGACGTGGCAAAGAGAAGATGAGTGGTTTATTGGAGAAAAAGACATGAAAGGGGATGCCATGAAAGTGGTTTCAGGTCATGTCACTGCTCACAGGTCACAGAAAAATCCCTCCAATGTGCAGGACGGGGGATTGCAACGACAATGAAAAAATTTTGTGTAACAGATGCCCCCTAAGGCATGAGGCTCGAGAGAGAGAGGAGGGGTGAAATGCTTTATGAGAATGTGCCCAACTGAAAACACTGCCATCAGAAGACTTGCATACAAGTACAACTGATATCTCTGATACATGATATGTGGTATGGTCGCAGCCATCCATAATAGAGTATACAATAACTGGGATCCATGGTATGGACGTAGCCATCCAAGAAGGATCAACAAGTAGACTCAGGTATGCTCAGAGCCATCCAGTCAAATGAGTCATGTAACTAATCATGATAATCCACAAAACCCGTAGCTTGGATTTCATCAGACAAAACCTAGGGTCTTGTGCTCCATCTCGACCCGAATAGAGTACAAGTCCCAGCATGTGAATAAGTGAGCTGAAGCCAAACATGCAAGAACACTGTTTGTTTACCAGCCAATAATGAAAGTCGTTAACAGATGCGAGAGGTACCACCAATAATGAGGATGGCCCTCAAGGTACTATAGGTACAATCCACGGAATGTGAACAGTGAGCTCGTGTCGAACACCCATAGAATCAATCAATCGAAGGCTAATGATGAAAACCTTGCGTCGAATGTGAAGAACCTGCCATTGAGGCGTACAGGCTCCAAGGTACCAGAAGGGAGTCTCTAGATCAGGTTCCTGGATAATGATTTGAAGTCGACAGGAAGTGACCTTGATAGAAGGTGGGCCATAGTGTTTCCCACATCATCGACGCAAGACAGAGGAACATAATTTTTGTGAATTAGGATCAGTAGAGAATCAGATGGAGGTCGAAAACTGCAGAGGCCAAATTCTCTTGAACATATCGGCTGCACAACGTTGGATTTGGCAGTGTTTGACATCAAAGGATATGAGGTCATGATGATGTGGAAAATAGTAGATGAGTGGTCAAAAAGGGATTACCCAAACCCACGGAGGCAAGCAAATAACTAGATGAGATGTCCCCAACCCGATATGAATGCAGACAAGTTCCATGTTCAAGAGCGACATAATGCCAAGACGACGGTGATACTGGTTCCATTTTTTTCCCACCATTTCTAATGAGTACCTCAATTATTTTTGAAAATAAGCTTGAAGGGGATAGCATATGATTACGATATAAGTTTTTCCTTCAAACAAATCCAACCAAGTACATTTAACGAGCCCTAGGAAGGAGGAACTCGAGTATTGTCATTACGATGGAGTCCGATGTCATCAGATTTTAACGAGTCTGACAAAGGAAGAACTCGACGTCTTTTCATGTTTAGAGAGTTTGAAAAGACAACAAAAATGTAAACTCAAACAGTCCCTTTTCGTAGATAGTTCCTCATATCCGAAAAGGTAGAAAATTGTGTCTGAGAAAACCTCCTAGTCATGATAGGCTAGGGCATTCATTTTTCGTAAATAATCTATCCCAGCCTGAAAAAGGGGTAAACATATACTGGGTAGATGTCGTTTCGCAGCCAATTTAACGAGATCAAAAGGACAAGCAACTCGAAAATATTTTCATTTTTAGAGAGTCAGAAAAGACCTGAAAGATGACTCCAGTAGTGACTTTTTCATGTTTTTACCGAGTCCGAAAAAAGTATAAATACAACTCGTATCGTCGTCCCTAGTCGCGCGAAAACCCATTTTTCGACAAAATATAATAGAATTTTGGAGAAAATAAGCTTCAAAACCTAATTTTATTTTGAAAAGTTATAAATGTGACCAAAAGAATAAAAACATATTTACTTTTTACTTTTTACCTCTTGTGGAGAGCAACAGTGAGTTTTTTCCTTGCGAACTTGTGGCGACGATTGTGGATGATCCGGTGCATCATTCTGAATCCCATCTTTTCCAGGTAAGAGGCGCTTCCATTAGCTATGTTTTAATTCATATTTCATAGCATTCCATCGTGATTTGGGATCCCTGAGGGGAACATTTGAAAATTTAGGGTTCGCACAATTGGCATGGGTATGAGGCACGGACCTGCACCAATCGAGTTCTTTTTGCAAAGGAGTCGCGCCAACCATGCAACCTCATTTTCCACTCAATTTTTACACAAAATGAACCAATCAACTAGATTTTTGAATGCCCAAGGGATATTATGATGTGCTTATGAGCATTTTGATGCAGGTATAAAGCCACAATGGTGATCGAATGGAAATAAAAGGAGCACAGTGAAGAGGACGAAATGGAAATGGGGAACGAGCAATGCATGAATGCTCTCCAGGATTGCAGTTTAAAGAAATTATTCTTGACACCATGTCTCAGGGCACAACCTGAATTGTTGCAATACTTGATCAGTATCTGGGATGAGAATGAGGAGAAGTTTAGGCCTCGAGATCAAGTGATATAGCTCGAAGTGTCTAATGTTTACTTCATCACTAGATTGTCTCGCAGAGGTCCAGTTTCGATCATGATAGGTACCAGGCCTTCTGGTGAAAAAATGTCAATGGTTATGGAAAGAGTGTGCCCAGGGGCACAAACAGGATTAGGTAGTGGGAAAGTTGACATTCACACTGTTCCCGATCTAACACTCAGAGTGGTGCTCCATACCATTACGTGGGCCGCGGGGTCACAAGCGCTGCATGAGGCTACCAAAACACAGCTCCTCTTGGCATCAGAATGTATGAACCTGATGTTATTTGATTGGGCTACAGTCGTAACCATGAATATCAAACGGAAATTAACTAAGTGTAAAAATACCAAACTGAAGCAGTTTGGGTACGGGTCTATCTTGGTATCGTTCATCCTTGAACAACTACCTATTTTCCAGGGCCAGGGAGCGATTTTTAGAAAATTATATATTATGGAGCAATGCAACACATAAAATATGCGGAAAATACAAGCACACAAAACACATAAAACTAGAGAGACACAGATATACGTGGTTCACCCAGTTTGGGCTACGTCCACCCCGAACAGCCAGTCGTTCCTTTCTATTATCCAGAAAAATGAAGAGAAAAAACCTACAGCAGATCCATTGTAATATCCTCTGTTCTCTCTCACAGTATCCCTATCTATTTCCCACTCAGAGAATACACATATAATATACAGCCGCAATACAATACCCTCATACAAAGAGAGGGGTTTCCTTCTAGGGAGAAAAACCCTAAACTAAACATAACTTCTACTGTCATATCATCCGCCTAATGAACGGCCCAGATTGACTAGAAACTACTATACTTTCATAAGGAAATTTTACATCTGTTTTTAGCTTCGGGGGTGTTGCCCCCGAAACCCCCGCTGGGGGACCGTTGGCCCCCGGACCCCGCGGGGGGCACAAGTCCCCCCCACACCGTCCTGCTGCAAGGGTTTATAGTTTTCCTGGGGTATGCATCCAGCTAAAACAATTATCTCTGAATCAGGATGAAAATGAGCCTCCACACCCCACAATCTCCCACTTGGAGACTGATTGTAGCAACTCCACCGCTACTTCATTTGCTGGACAATGACTCCTCTTTGGACCTAGTTGTTTCTCATCTTCATCATCATCCTTGAAGACCAATTGAAACTGAGCGCATTCTCAGTTTCTCCCTGGTTACAACTTTTGTTAGCATATCTGCAGGATTCTGTATAGTGTGTATCTTTTCCAAGTTCAACTCTCCATCTTCCAATACTGACCATATGAAATGGTACTTGAGATGTATGTGTTTAGTCCTAGAATGAAATGTTGAGTTCTTTGCAAGATGAATGACACTTTGGCTATCACTGTAGAACGTGCCCATATCATGCTTCTTACCCAATTCACCCATAAACCTTTGTAACCAAATCATTTCTTTACTAGCCTCTGTAGCAGCAACATACTCTGCTTCTGTTGTTGAAAGTGCAACAACACTTTGGATTTTTGAAACCAAACTGACAGTTGTTCCACCTACAGTAAATACATATCCTATAGTGCTCCCCCTGTTATCTCTACCACCTGCCATATCTGCATCAACATATCCCTTTAGAGCAATGTTTGAACCACCAAATCATAATGCTTGATTTGTGGTACCTCTCAAATATTTGAGAATCCATTTTACTGCCATCCAATGTTCTTTTCCTGGATTATTCATGTACCTGCTTACAACTCCCACTGCATGTGCAATATCAGGCCTTGTGCAGACCATTGCATACATTAAGCTTCCAACTGCTGATGCATATGGAACTTTAGACATATAATCCATGTCTTCTTGGGTCTTTGGGCACATCTCCCTACTAAGTTTGAAATGGCTAGCAAAAGGTGTACTAACTGGTTTTGCATTCTGCATATTAAATCTTTTCAACACCTTTTCTATGTACTCATTCTGAGACAGTGTTAATTTTCGATTTTTCCTATCTCTGGTTATTCTCATACCAAGGATCTGTTTTGCAGCTCCCAAATCCTTCATTGCAAATGAATTTGCCAATTTTTGTTTGAGCACATTTATTTCCTGCATGTTAGACCCTGCAACAAGCATGTCATATACATACAATAACAATATAATATAGCTGCCATCATTTTTCCTTTTTAGATAAACACAATGATCAGAGTGACATCTAGTATAACCTTGTTCAGACATAAACTTGTCAAATTTTAGATACCACTGCCTTGGAGATTGTTTTAAGCCATACAATCTCTTTTTTAACCTGCACACCAATTTTTTCTTTCCCTTTTACCTCATATCCTTCTGGTTGCTGCATGTATATCTCTTCCTCCAAATCTCCATGGAGAAATGTTGTCTTTACATCTAACTGTTCAAGATGTAAATATTCCGCTGCTACAAGACTTAAAATAGTTCTGATTGAATTCATTTTAACAACAAGAGAAAATATTTCATCAAAATCAATACCTTTCTTCTGTGCAAACCCCTTCACCACAAGTCTAGCTTTGTACCTCTGTTTTCCTCCATCTTCTTCCTTCAGCCTGTAAACTCATTTATTCTGCAATGTAGTTTTACCTGCAGGCAACCTGACTAAGTCCCAAGTCTGGTTATGCATTAAGGAGTCCATCTCTTCATCCATGGCTAGCTCCCACTTCTTCCTGCTTTCAACCTGCATTTCTTCTTCATAACATTCAGGTTCACCAGAATCAGTCAGCAATAAATAATATAATGAAGGAGAGTATCGTTCAGGGGGTCTACTTATCCTGGTAGATCTTCTAACACCACTTTCAGGTGTTTGAGGTGCCTGTTGCTGTTGTGGTGGTTGCTGCTGCTGTGGTTGTTTATTATTATTATTTTCAGGCACCTTTACTTTTTCAGTTATCTCATCAAGAACTGTGTATTCCTTGCTTTCTTTTTCCTGTTTCTTTTCCTGCAACTGATTCTTATACAAGACCTTTTCATTGAATATTACATATCTGCTCCTAATGATTTTTTGATTTTCATAATCATATAAGCGATAACCAAAATCATTAACACCATATCCAATAAAGGTACATTTCTTTGATTTTTCCTCAAGCTTTGTTCTATTTTCTTTATTAATATGGACAAAGGCATCACAACCAAAAGGCTTTAAAAAAGAGTAGTTTACCTTTTTACCTGTCCATGCTTCCTCTGGAATACCACCATCCAAGGAACTTGAAGGCCCTCTGTTTATTAGATAAACAGTAGTATCTACAACATTTGCCCAAAATTGTAAAGGCAATCCTGCATGCAATCTCATGCACCTTGCACGCTCCATGATTGTTCTGTTCATCCTTTCTAACACACCATTTTCTTGTGGTGTTCTTGGAACTGTCTTCTCTCTATGAATTCCATGCTCTGAACAGTACCTATCAAAATCTTTGCTGCAATATTCACCTCCATTGTCTGATCTAAGACACTTCAACTTCTTTCCTGTCTCAATCTCAACCAAAGCTTTCCATTTCTTGAAAGTATCAAATACATTAGATTTATTTTGAATACAATAAATCCAAGTTTTTCTAGTTGCATCATCAATAAACGTAACATAATAGCGAGAGCCACCGAGAGATGATACCTTAGCAGGTCCCCATACATCTGTATGCACAAGCTCCAATTTTTCGCTTTTCTTTTCTTTCCCAAGTTTGAGAAATATGACTCTCTTTTGTTTTCCATAAATGCAATTTTCACAGAAATCCAAATCAACATTCTTCAAACCTGGGAACAAATTTCTTGAGTGAAGAATCTTCATTCCCTTCTCACTCATGTGTCCGAGCCTATGATGCCATAATGCTGCATCTTCTCCTTTGGAAGTTAAAGCATTAACAGAGTTAGAAATAACATTGCATAAATACAATGTACCAACCTTTTCACCTTTTGCTTTTACCAGGGCTCCTTTGGTGACCTTCCAAGCTTTATCTATGAAAGTTGTCACACAACCTTCACCGCCTAACTACCCTGTTGAAATCAGATTTTTCTTTAGATCTGGAACATGCCTTACCTCCTTTAATAGCCATTAGTTTTCATTCTACTGTTTTACAAGAACCTTACCCATTCCAAAAATTTTACAAGGTTTATCATCACCCAAACGGACTTGTCCAAAATCTCCTTGAACATAGTCATGAAAATATTTCTTATCAGGTGTGGCATGGAATGAGGCCCCTGAATCTACTACCCAGGAATCAGTAACATTTTCGAAAGAAATAATCAAAGCATCTTGTAACACATCACCTGTCACATTTGCTTCATGATTGTTTTCTTGTTGCGTGTCTCCTTCTTTTCCCTTCCGAGATCTACAGTATTTCTTTAGGTGTCCTTTCTTTCCACATTTCCAGCACACTATCCCCCATCTAGACTTGGATATGCCTTTTCTTGATTTACTATGATATCCTGAGCTCTTTCCTCTTTCCATTCTCCTTCCCCTAGACTCCACACTCAAAGCATTACCCGATGTCTCACCGAAGCTTTTCCATCGCATTTCCTTGCTAACGATAGCACTGACAACATCATCAAACTTTAAAGTACTAGATCTAGAGATAGAGTTACTAATGGCCATTACTAAACCATTCCAACTCTTTGGAAATGAGCACAAGAATAATAAAGCTCTAACTTCATCATCAAAGTTTACCCCTACAGAACTTAACTGACTGGTAACTGTATTAAAATCATTTAAATGGTCTGCAATAGATCCACCTTCTGACATCTTCATATTAAATAGTCGTTTCATAAGAAATACCTTGTTTGAGGCCAAGGTTTTTTCATATAGTTTCACCAACATCTGCATCAAACCCTTTTTTGTTGTTTCCTTTGAAATATTGAAGGCGACTGACGCCGCAAGGCACAATGATACTGTTCCGAGTGCCTTTCTATCGAGAATGTTCCATTCCGTGTTTTTCATGGTCGTCGCCTTGTTTGTTTTTCCGCTCAATGGTAGGTACAGATCTTTCTGATACAGATAATCTTCCATCTGCATCTTCCACAATGGGAAGTTTTGGCCATTAAATTTCTTGACTCTAAACTTACCATCTTCCACCATTGCTCCCACTCAAACCAGGAACCCTTCTTTCCTGCGAGTTTATCAGCCAAATATACCTTCGGCTCTGATACCAATTGTTAGAAAATTATATATTAATTATCAATGCAACACTTAAAATATGTGGAAAATGAAAGCACACAAAATACATAAAACCAGAGAGATACAAATATACATGGTTTACCCAGTTTGGGCTACGTCCACCCCGAAAAGCCAGTCCTTCTTTTCTATTATCCAGCAAAATGAAGAGACAAAACCTACAGTAGATCCGCTGTAATATCCTCTGTTCTCTCTCATAGTCTCCTATCTATTTCCCGCTCAGAGAATACACATATAATATACAGCCGCAATACAATACCCTCATACAAAGAGAGGGGTTGCCTTCTAGGGCAAAAAACCCTAAACTAAACATAACTTCTACCATCAGATCATTTGCCTAATGAATGGCCCAGATTGACTAGAAATTACTATACTTTTACAAGGCAATTTTACATCTATTTTTAGCTTCGGGGGCGTTGCCCCTGAAACCCCCACTGAAGGACCACTGGCCCCTGGACCCCCCAGCCGGGAGGTCAGCCCCCCCAGACCTTGCAGGGGGGACAAGTCCCCCCCGCACCCTCCTGCTTCAAGGGTTTACAGTTTTATTGGGGTATACATCCAAATAAAACAAGGATCTTTGAATCAGGATGAAAATCAGGCTCCACACCCAACAACGATAGTCGCAGATCCACCTTTGAGAGAGCCACGGATGGCTCGATGGGCAGCATTGATGCGCAAGGCAGGAGGAGGCTAGAAAATTTCATGGCGGCCTAATTTCTTAGGATGGCTTCGATGACAGTTGATCGTCGTGGAGGATTGGCCCTATGCCGGTACTGAATTCACAGGAGACCCAGACCTTCCATTCCCGGAAGGAGAGGACTGGGATGAGGAGCTGGGTAAGGCTCTTTTTGATTTTATGAATTTTATAATTTTTTTGGTATACATGCATGTTCTAACAAAAAATCCTATATGTATGCAGATGTTGGCCCAGAGAGGCCCGCCGGGATGTCGCCGATTGCGTGGAGGACCCCTCTTGCCTATGACCCTCAAGGTGACGGGGGCGAGGGAAATGAGCTAGTTCAGAACTTGGAGGGAATCTCCCATGGGATTCCTGATTATGCTCACCTAGCAGATGTCCCTATGGCTTATCAGAGGCACACCGTGGAGGTTCTTAGTCGCATTCATTGTTTACTGAGGCGATTGGTGTAGGCAGTAACATGCTATCATGAGCACCATGCTGATTATTCACCTAGGCTTTTCATATGCATATTTTTGAGAGACATGTTGTCTCAAGATATTAAAACAAACATTTATATTTTTGGATTTTATGTGATTCACACAAACTGCAAACATTTGACATATATATATATATATATATATATATATATATATATATATATATATATATATATATCTATATATATATATATATATATATATATATATATTTCTGGATGGATCTTTTTCACATATGATGATGTTTTTTTACAAGTTGCATAAATGTCTATCTAATACCATGTTAGCTACTGCATACGCTAACGCATTCATCCATTTTGGTATATGTTGATATGTGATGTAATCAAAATTTCTTTCCAGTAAACGAATACGTAGATACAGTCTTAAAATGGATGGGTTCCTAACTGACTAATGACCATTGAGCTATAACACTACAATCTGTGAGTCCAGATATACAAGTAATGCATGAACACCGAGGTTAACGACCTCGTTCAATAATTCCAAAACGACACTATATTCCACGACATTATTTGTAGCAGGCCCTAGACAAACACCTTGTAAATTAACTAACTCACCAGCAGGATTGTATATTACCCAGGCTGTCGAGGACAGATTCCTGGTACTGCGGGAGGCACTATCCCCGAAACCGACAAAAGGAGTAATAGACATCTGCACAATTAGGAATACCCAATCAGCAGAAAGACGCTTACAAAGCACACCACACCACACATGCACAAAAATTAAATCACTCACTTATGTACACACACCACACAAGAATAATTCAAGCGTAGTACTTCTTCAGGTACAACCCATTTCTAGGCTGCGCCAAAGGAATACCTTCATAACCGATTAGCTCATAGGCCCCATTTTTTAATACACGTTTAACGATATAGGGCCCATGCTACATGGGCTGGAATTTTCCTGCCCCAAGCTTATCATGTGCTTCATCATACAAGAGGTTGAGGTCCCCTTCAATGAAATAACGTGGAGAAATCGTTTGATCGAAATGAGCTTTAACCCACTTTTTATGTCCCTCGATGACCAAAGCAGCCAAGCGGCAGGTTTCGTCCATTCGTTCCAGATATAGGAGATGTTCTTCCTCCGGGGAAGTGTCGGGAAGTAATTCCACAACCAACTTCAACGAAGGGATATCACATTCAACCGGAAGAGTTGCTTTCAAACCATACACCAACTGGAAAGGTGTGAATCTGATCGTGCTCTTTACTGACATTCAGTAGGCCCAAAGAGCTGAGAACAATTGGATATGCCAGTTGGATTTGTGAATACCAATTGTTCGTTGAAGCATCGTGACAATTAATTTTTTCACGGCCTCAACCTGGCCATTTTCCTGACGATAGTATGGCGTTGAGCTGTCATGACGCAAGCCCAACTTCGATGTCAGCTCTGCCATCATGCAGTCCCAAAAATGAGTGCCATGATCGGTGATGATGGCTTGAGGAACTCCAAAACCCATAATTACATGGTTGAAAATGAATTGAGTGGCTATCTTACCATCGACAGCTAATGTAGGCATCGCCTCGGCCCACTTTGTGAAGTAGTCTACGGCAACGATGATATAAGCATGCCCCCCAATCGAGTGAGGGTTACATGTCATAAAATCAATGCCCCATTTGGCGAAAGGCCATACAGTAATGACAGGATGTAAAGGGAGGGGTGGTGCACACATCTTGCATTGAAATATCTGGCATGCATGAAACTTTATTACTATAACAATATAGTCTTTAAATATAGATGGTCAGAATTAACCCGCACGTAGAATCTTCTAGGCGGTAGCATAACCGGACATGTGACAGCCACAGGTGCCACTGTGACAGTCATTCAGGACTTTCTCAGCCTCTTCCAAGGTCAAACATCAGCAGAGCATGGAATCAAATTCGACATGATATAATGTATCTCCGACAATGCGATATGGTTGCGATTGATGCCAAACATGACGTCGAGCATCCTTCGTCGACTCGAACTAGAAGGTGGATGTTTGAAGGTACACAATAATGTCACCGTACCATGGATCATGAGTGCTGATTAGAAAGAGGGTTTCATCTGGAATATGGTCCTTGGATTGAGATGGAACAGAGTCGGTAGGGAGAGAGCAGAGAAGATCAACAAAAACCAGTGACTTCATCGATTTGGCAGTAGTGAACTCCAAATCGAACTCTTGAAGGATCACAATCCATTTGGAGTACTTTCCCCCCAGTAATTGTCAAGACAAGATTTAAGTCATGGGGTTGCAGTTGGGAATCACGGTTACCATGCGCAACAAGATGTAATGGCGAAACCGTTGAATGGCCTGGACTGCGGCAAGTGCCAACTTCTCGATGTGGGCATAATTTGTTTCAGTATTGAGGAGATTTTGAGACAGATAATAAACCACGTGTTCATTTCTGTCATCGTCATCCTATACCAGAACCATGGAAATTATGATAAATGTGACAGCCAAATAGAGGGTAAAGTCATGATGATAATTGGGAGGACGTATTAATGGAGCGTTGACGAGCAACGTTTTAAGTTTATCGAAGGATTGCTGAGCAATCTTGTCCCAACGGAAGGGAACGTACTGCTTTAGAAGTCGCGTAAACCCTTTGGCCATTTCTACATAGTTCAGGATAAAGTGACGTAAGAAATTCGATTTCCCCTGAAGACTCTGAATTTGATGCAATGAGGATGGGGATGGGAGATTAACTATAGCCTCGACCTTGAGAGGGTCAAGGTAAATTCCATCTTTAGAGACAATGAATCCCAAAAGACGACCAGAATCAACGCAAAAGATGCACTACTGAAGATTAAGCCTGATATTGTAACGTCTGCAATGGAGAAAAATCTGGCGGAGGTGTTTAGTATGGTCTTTGCGCCGAGTTGAATGAGCCGGAAGGTCATCTAGATACGGCTAAACAATGTGACGTATGTCATCAAAGGCGTAGGAAATTGCACGTTGGAAGGTGGCTCCAGCATTTTTCAAGCCGAATGGGAGCTTATTATAGGTGAACGTGCCCCACGGACAGATAAAGGTGGTCTTAGGTTGATCAGAGGGTAAAATATTAATTTGATTGTAACCCGAGAAGCTGTCCATAAGGGAATAGATCTCACTCCTCGCGCAATCATCAATGATCTGATCTATAAAGGGGGTGGGATAGTTATCCTTAGGACAAGCTCAATTGATGTCTCTATAGTCAACATAGACTCGAATTGTGCCCTGCTTCTTATCTACAGGGACAATATTGGAAACCCATTCTATGAGGGGGATTGGATATATGAAGCTCGTGTTAAGAAGTTTCTCAACTTCTGCTTTTATAGTTGCGGCTTTTCGAGGATACACTGGGCGCAGACACTGATGCATGGGCTTCGCTCTTGGATAGGTGGGAATTTCGTCCATGACTATACTGGGATCGATCCCAGGCATATCTTCATAATGCCATGTGAAAACATCTCAGAATTCGCGGATAAGGCTAGTGTATACTTGAATCTCTTCGAGAGAACAAGTAACTCCCACGTGAATGTTCTTGATGACCCCCGATTTAACGGATATGTCGATAGGCATCGTTTGGGTGATATTACTCATATTTCCTTTCTAAAGAACCTCATGAGTCAATATTGGCGTTTGGAGAGGTGGAGAGGGAACCTGAGATGCGAAACGCTCGAGACAATTAGACATTGCCCCCAGGCTATGCATAAACGAGGAACGATGATGTCCATCGCTCCACGGTAGATCTTCGAGAGACATCGTCTCCACGATAGCTTCATTAGACGGAAAGACTTCTCTCAAAGGGTTGGGTGAATCTGCATCACTGAGTGAAGGGGATTGACAATAAAAATCTAGAGCCATGCTCAAAGGAGAATTTTCAGGAGGAGGATCTCATGCAACAACGATCTCGCAATAATTAATTTCAACTAGGGTCAACGGCATCGATTCTCCAAAAGAGGTCACCTGTTCAGGAGAAGGGATGATCCACGGGTGATCTGACCTAGAGATCATGTTGACTTGAACCGTGTTCAGTGGTGGCATGGGGAAAATACCCATGAGAATGGGGTCCTTGAAAAGACCAAGTCCTACACTATCGGGGGGATTAGGAATTTGATCCACGTATGGCACGTTGTTCTCGGAGGACGAGGTAAATAAAGAAAACTAATCAACAGTGATATCTTGCCCTCATGTGGGAACTTCAAAAGTTGAAAGAGGGTGGACGGAATGCATAGCATGGCGTGGGTCCAGCTGTGACCAAGTAGAATATTATAGTTGAGCTTAGTGTCAACAAATTCCACTTCAACGTTAACTGTCTTATCTTTTAATGTGATCAGTAAACTCGCGAGAACACCCAAGGGTTTTGATTCACTACCATCGAATGCCTTGAGGGCATTGGGAGATGAAGTGAGGGTTGGAGAGCCAATGGCCTTCCAACAGGAAAATGACATAACGCAGGTAGAAGCACCTTCGTCCACAATGGCTCTGTGGATGTTGAGGTCATTGATACAACTTATATAACAAGGGCGATTTGATGTGGAAGTTGTTAGAGTCGGTATTTACAGCCCTCCGTCAGACATCATTTCTCTTATTTCATTTCATTGTTTAGGTGTCTCATTCCGCTCATTCGTCTGAATTCCGTTAGGGGCATGCCATTGACTGACGGAAGGGCATAGTTTTTTCGTTTCCCTCATGTTTGTACCTGCTGGGTTGGTCAAAATTTCCTCAAAATTTATCAAAGTTCAGTTCATGTCATCTACAGTCCTAGATGTTGTTTTGGTCAAAAAGAGTCATTTAGTTTCTAGGTCTAGGGTTTGGTCTTTCGAAATGTTGAAAAATCCCTGCAGGCCATGAGGAGGTTTTCAATAAGTTTTCAGTTCAAAATTTTTATCATCAAACATGCTCAAGGACATTTCTTGTTCAAAACTCTATTTTGAATAAGAAATTCAAAATTTGTTTTTGTAATAAAATGTAGCTTATCACCATGATGTACTTCACCATGTAAACTCTGGTTTTCCTTTGCCAAGGTTCAACGCCATCATCCCTACAAAAAATCAACCAATTTCATCATTCAAAGCTCCAGAAAGTCAATGAGGAAACAAAAGACAAAAGTTGTATTAAATGAAAAAATGCCAAAGGTAAAAAACATTACAACATGGGTTTTGAAGAAGTAAAAATCAAAACCATCTCTATATGAGATATTTCCTAAGATTATTCATTCATTTGCAACAAGTGTTATTGAGAAAATCTCAAAGAGAAGTCGAATTTGAAGTTTGAAGAGCAAAACTGTGTTTTGAGAGAGGCTGACTGTGTGTTAAGTTGTGCGTGGTGCATTGGGCATAGGCGCGACGCGGCGCGTAGAGATGAGACATACAGTGTAAATTTCCAAGGGTGCGGCGCACCGAAAGGCCGCGGCGCATTGGGCTTGCGCGCGGCGCACAGAGCCCCAAAGGCCAAATCACTTCCGCGCTATGAAATTTCAATTTGTTTCAGCTCAAATTTCACCAAGTAAGTTTATCAAAGCTTGTTTAATGAGTTTTAGCTATGTTGCTGTGTTTTAAGAGCGAAGACATCAAAGAATTGAAATGGTGAAATGTAACCCTATATCCCTATCAAAATTTGCTCTTAGAGTTTGAAAGAGGTGGTTAAAACTTGAAACGTTGGTGCTTAAACTCTCATTCTATTGTCATTTGTGCTTTTTCTATCATTGTTGTCACTACTATTACTGTCACACTGTCATACCACTGTCCCATATCCCTCATTCCCTTTTGTTCCTATGTGGTAAGCCTCAAACCCTATCATTCACTATCCATTGATAAAATCGTAATTTCCACAAGGTGCAAGGCCTGCCTTTATGTCTTTGACTGCACTTATATGTTTCCATTTCATTAAATTTTGTTTCTAAACTACTCCCCATCACTATCACCCAGTCCTATTACTTATAAATCCCCAAATCCCTAAATTCCCCAAACAGTGACTGTCCTCACACTTATATCTCATTTGACAGTTCTTTTCCCACTGTGATATTTCTTCATAGCATCTTATCATATATGTGTGACACATTTGGCATCAAAGAATACACCAAATTATTGTTTTCACCATACATATATCAGCGTATATTTTTCAAATACCTTGTTTTCAGCACCATGTCAGAAAAAAATTCATCATATGAGCAGGGATATGAGCAGGACAGTGATTCAACCGCAGAACTAAATGTACCGAGGAGGTCTCATAAAAGTGGCAGGCACGTCAGGGAGGAGCCCACTTCTTTGGTTCAATTGCAGGCCTGCCCGCTTGCAATGACATGCTTTCAGCAACATTCATGTTTTCGGTATTGCGAGATGATATCTCAGATTCAACACCATCCGGAGTTGGTTCACTCATTTGTCCTACATTTGCGGGATGGTCATGTAAATCTCGTTGGAGTGAACTTCACTTTGACACCAGGGACCATTTATGATGCAACCGGGATACCGAACATTGGTGAGGAGTGGAATAAGAGACAATAGTTGGATAGAGCATATTATGAGCCTTATATCAGGCCAGGGTATTTGAGGCAGTTGAGCAGAGTTTTCCCGTTCCGGTTTCTGAAGGAGTCCTATGCACCATTAATGAAGCTCATCATTAGATATTTCAGCTGCGAGGGTAGATTCTCGCACCTTTATGCATATCATATCAGACTTTTGATGCATTTCACGAGAGTGCGAATGATGAATATTCCATACTTCATGTGCCGAAAAATAGAGCATATGACTACCCTTGTGCAGAAGAAGACTCCGGAGCAGCAGCATAATAGCATTTATCATTACGCGCTCATCAAAATCATTGTGGTACATTAGCTTGGTTTGCAGGGCATCACATGGGATGAGTTCATCGCTCGTGACTTCTTTGCAGCCCGCCAGCCTCCTCTCAAGATTGCTCATGATGAGGCAGAGCCTTCACATCAGTTTGAGGTTCCTGAGACTGAGCCTATCAGTGCTCCAGTGTGTGTGACATATCAGAGAGGCCACAGAGCTTTATTTGCAGCAACACGACGAGTACTATCTCCACCAGGGGTGGAAGGGGTCTCGTTATCTTCATCAGCAGCGCGATTACTATCTCCACATGGCGTGGAAGGGGTATCACCTTCAACATCAGCATAGGTATAGGTTCAGGACAGAGGCAAGAGGCCTATGCACGATGAGGGCCCCTCGGGAGGCCAAGATACTGATTTTATATTGATCGATGTTGATGCGAGCTCTCCTAGCTCAAAACTGAAAGAGATAATCCATGAGTAGAAAGCTGAGATTGGCACGCTGACCGAGAAATTGCAGAGAGATCAGTGGGTTATAAATTACTTGGAGCAGTGTAATAAACAACTGGAGGATCAGCAGACACTCATAGAGTTGCGGCAACTCCGTGAAGACCGAGAATTGGCCCGAAAGAGACCAGGTGACATGACACCAGTTGAGCGAGAGACTTGCCTTACGCACGTCAACATTCATCTGGAGAAGCTCTTGACGAAGGCCAATAGGGACAAAGACATGCTCAGACATATGAAAAATCACTATTGGGCCCGCACACACGTTTGCAGAGCAAAAATGAAGATCTTGAAGGTGAGGTTGAGAAAAGCACTAAAACGTCGGAAAAGGCCAGATCCACTCCTAATCTTGGCCAAAGCTTCCTTGGCTGAGCATGAGACATGATGGGAGACCTTCACTCCAAATTTCAGCAAATTTGGAGAAGATTTTGTCATTTTGAAAATTTTGGTTGCAAAACAGGTTTTTCCGCCCGACGCGTCCGCCACCTGACGCGCGCTTATGATTGGGACATCTTCTGGAGGAAAAATTTGCATTTTTAGGTTTTTCATGATATATTATGTATTTTCATGAATGGACGAATCATTTCATCAAATTCTGGGTTGCCTAAAGGGCCAAAAACACTCCAAAAATGGCCTTTCTGCCACTTTTTGCACCAGTAGGAACAGTCTTGGGAGATTGTAGTTTTGGAGGGAAAAATGACATCCAAATTGAAAAATTCAACTTGGGTTAGATAGCACAAATCCAGGGCTTTCCAACGAGCTATCATGAGCTCAATTTGAACTTCGGTAAGTGCCCCAAACACAGGGTCAAAGTGGCGCGACACATAGAGAATTTGGGCGCGGCGCATAGAGGAATTTTGCCCAAATTTCACTTTTCAGCTCAGAAATTCGCCCAGTTTTGGCTAGTTTTACTTTTTCATGTGATGATTGATCTCTCTTGATGTAATTTGGTAACCATGATGTAAATTTGGCATGTTTTTACTTTTTCTAGAGGATTCATTCACTAAAAAGTGAAAATTAAGTGAATGGATCAGTTTCCTAGGATATAGAGGCAAGTTATTTGGCTGCCTAGATTTTAGCTCCATGTTTAGAATTGGTTGAAAAAGCTCCTAGAAGGATGAGCTCGACCCCTATAGGCATGGGATGGGGTTAGGATGGTCTATATATTGTATTTTATGAGACATTTTTAGGGCTGGATACTTGGGAAAGTTTGGCACCTCATTGTACATTCATTTCAGATTTTTGGCAAAGGAAAGACCAGAGTTTTGCAGCACTTGTTGGGATCATTGTGGCTTCTGAGTTTTGATGATGTTCTTCTCATGTTATTTTAATTTTCATTAATGTTATATGTATGCCATTTCCCTTCTCTATGCTTCTGAATTAAACAAATGAGTATTTGAGGTAGAATTCATTGATTTGTTGGTGCTGTGCCTTAGAATTTTGTTTAGTTTTACATGTTTTTAGTCAGTTTGAAGAGGATACTTGCACTCTCTTTCCCTCTTTCAGCTCCTCAGCAGTCTTTTCAATCCATTCATTTGATCTCAGACATCAAATCCGCTGCCTACCTCGCCCCAACTTGAACTCTGCAAGAATTTGGCCTCATCCCCAAGCCCAAAATTGTTTTTCCCTTCTTCCAACAAAAACCCCTAAAAAATCAAATTCAAACCCTCCTATTTTTTTATCTAGCCTAAGATCAGTTGTTTTTTTAGTCATCTCAAGCCCCTTTGAATATTTTCATTGAGATTGACCCGGAGAGAGCCCTCTCCTGTCCTCGTAGGGCTAGCTACAAGGCTGAGCATGGTTTGGTGTTGTCCTTCTTCTGCCTTATTTCAGCCTAAGGTGGATTTGGGAACTAACATAGTGGCGACCATACTGGGGAGAAAATGGTTTGCTTGTTGATGTTATTTGTTTCATAAGTTACAGACGGAGTCTGAAGTCACGCCAGGTAGCTTTCGAAACACTTTTGCCTTGCATTAGCGGAAGTAGATAAATGCTGCTTTAGTCGATCTCCGGTTAGCTTGTGAACGTGAAATTTTCCTTGTGAATTACCCCAGTATATTACATCATTCTGTACTTTTGGGTGATTGAGTCTAGAATTTGATAGGCTGAATAGATCGGTTTTGTCCTTTGATTTTTGAATAAGATCAACACACTGGCTTCCAGAAGACATACTAGATCACATCCCGATCCTGATCCGCCTCCAGTGTATGAGAATCCCAATCTGATTTCAAGAATCCTCCATCGAGAAAGTCTCGTGATCCCTTTGTTTAAATCTCATTCATACCCTACTGTATTTAAATTCATTGAAGATATTGAGTTTGATGATCGGTTCGAGTTGTCGTTGTTTGAAACTAA
Organism: Pinus albicaulis; assembly: GCA_034641835.2. NCBI lineage: Eukaryota > Viridiplantae > Streptophyta > Pinopsida > Pinales > Pinaceae > Pinus > Pinus albicaulis. Next base: position 1,210,929,862 of record CM076584.1, read on the forward strand.
ATCTGAAAGTGCTACTAGTTCTACCATCATAAATCCTGAGTTTATCAAGTATCTTGAGATTGAACAAGCCAATAGATCCATTGATAATTACATTTTGAATCTTCAGAACTCTATTGTAGCAACGAATATCCCTGAATTCATAGAGTCCTCTTCTGAAACTCTTGGTCCATCAGTAGTTACATCTGATTCACAAGTTTGCGCTGAACCTTCTTTCATTCCTACCATTCCCGTAAAACCATCCATTTCTGATCAGCAATCAGCAGTAGTTCCTCCTCCATCTCCACCACATACACCTCGTACACCTACTACTCCTTCTCCACCCATTTCTCCAAGACAGATCATAAATCCACCAAGAGCAATGGCTGCTAGATTCGCACCTCTTGTTCTGCCAGCAAACTTGGATCCCATGCCCGCTGATTATTAGAGTAAAATTCCTTTGTTTGATGGTACTCCTCAAAGTGTGCCCGCTCAGCAACATATTGACAGAATGACAGACTTTTTGGACCTCCATGAAATTGATGAAGAGAATGTCTCCATGAGATTATTTGTGCAAACTTTCGGAGGTGAGGTACGTAAATGGTTTAGAGCTTTGCAGCCCAGAAGTAGTAATACATTAGAAGAGCTTCAGAGACGGTTTCTAGATCGGTGGGAGATGAAGAAAGATCTGCTTCAAATCACTTCTGAGTATACCAAGATCAAGCGCAATCCGGGTGAGTCCGTCCAAGATTATATTATCAGATTTAATGCGGTTTATAATGCACTTCCTGATGACTTGAGGCCTTCAAAGAAATCAGCTTTGTTAAAATTCCTAGATGGTTTTGATCTGAATATGGCCTATTCATTACGAGATAGAGATCCGCCCACTTTAGAGGACATGCAGAAGATTGCCATGAGTGTTGAGGCAAACTTGAATGATAAGAGAGCTAGGCTGAAAGCAGAGAAGAAAGTTGTGATAAAGGAAGAAGCTTCTACATCCATAGATTAGATACTTCGCAAAGTGCAAAAAATGTTCGAAAGGTTCACTCTTGATAAGCCCGAACTGCAGATTCGAAATCCCAATTTTCATGGTCAGCAGCAGCCACAATTCAGGATTAAGCAATGAGAACAGCGAGCACAAGAACCAGAAGTCCAGCAGCAAGTAAAGACACCTCTTCAGCAGAATTTTGTTGGTCGGGATTCAGATGATGAAGATGATGTAGTAGGGGAGGAAAATCATTTCTTTACTCCTGATGATTTGCCCATTTATATCACTGAAGATGATGAGTATGCAGAAAGTTCAGCGGTACAAAAAGATGAGGATTTTATCTTGGCTAATGATGCTACTCTTGAGGAAGAGTCGGATGAGTATCAGAGAGGTTATATGAATGCATTGTCAACTCAGAAGAAGAAATATTCTCTCATAAATAGAGATGTACCAGTCAATCCAATTCAAAAGAGAAAGGAAGTTTCAGCACCTAAAAACGATTCACCTGTTGCACAAAAGAAAGCAAAAGAGATAGTTGATCCCGCTGCCACCAAGTCATCATCAGCAGAAAAATCAAATCAGCCAATTACATCGAAGGATAAGGTTGAAAAGAAAAATGTTCCAGCCAAAGAGATCGAGAAGACTTCAGCCTTTAGTTTGGAGAATGAGATTTCAAAATTAAAGGTATCCATTCCCTTGACTGAACTAATGAGGAACAACAATTATAAAGGTCAAGTTTCCAAAATTTTAAATTTCGATCCCACGTCTGATATGGTGAATATTGAAGATGATCAACCGGAACTGATATTTGGACCAGCTTTAGATGGTGAGTCTCCGGACAGCGAAGTGCCTCCTTTTTATATTAGTCTTCAATTGCATGAGTTTGTATTGCATAATGCCATGTTCGATTCCGGTGCTTCCCATAATCTTATGCCGAAAGCAATCATGGAAAATTTGGGTTTAGACATTACCAAGAAGTACCATGATATTTATTCATTTGATTCTAGCAGAGTGAGATGTATTGGGCTCATTAAAGACTTGGTTGTTAGTTTGGATCAGATTCCTACAAAGAATGTTTTGATGGATGTTGTTGTAGCAGACATTCCTCCGAGATTTGGTATGTTGCTTTCCAGATCTTGGGGAGAAAAATTGAAAGGGACATTACAGTTATATTTCTCCTATGCAACGATTCACGTGTTTTTTCAAATGAGAAAATTGTACCGGGAACAAAAAATGAAGTATATGATTACAACCAAGGAGAAACCTATCAATCATCTGATTAATTATGTACATACAGATCTAGAGTCTTCTGTTTTGTTTGCCGATAGTTTCAATGATGTAGATAGTCAATTAGTTCAAGTAGAAGATATTCCAAAGATTACCGAGAATTTCAGAGAAGTTTTTCAGAAAGAAAGGCAAAAGCCGGAAAGCACAGTTGAGCAATCAGCTAAAGATAGTGGACAGCAAGCAAGAAAAACAGAGCTACCACAATTTCAGCACTTAGTGGATGATGAAGATGGTCTATGGACCATGGATTTCGATGGTGCAGTGGGCAATGATGGTGCTGGGATTGGTATTTGGGTACGCAGTCCTTTTTCCGCTCCAAATAAGGTACCAAGCAATGTACGGGTATGTTCTTACAAATTAGCATTTGATTGTTCAAACAATGAGGCTGAGTATGAAGCTCTGATTGCTGGCCTAAAGATTCTTAGAAAGCTAAATGCTAAGAGAATTGCAATCTATAGCGACTCCGAATTGGTGATTAAGTAGGTAAAGGGTGAATATCAAATGAAACATCCCCGGATGCGAGCTTACCGGAATGTTGTCCTTGATATTTTAAAGCAGTTTTCAGATTATACCTTGACTTGTATTCCTCGCATTCAAAATGGAATTGCAGATGCACTTGCTAAGGCAGCAAGTAACTTGAAGATCCCAATGAATTCAAGTAATAAGTTCAAAATCCATGTGAAGCACCGTCCTACCGTCCCGGATAATCAGAGATGTTGGCAAGTTTTCCAAGATGATGATGAGATTAATGATTTTCTGCAAAGTAAAGGTAAGTTCAAAGATACCTCAATCGATGTAGAATATTATAATGGTGATGATGTTCAAGTAAATCAAATGGAGGTGTTGCAGCTGAAAGATAACATTATTCCTAAAGGTTTGATACCTTTAGAAGAACTCTTCGATCAGGATGATGTAGCCAAGAAGCCAACTTTATGACCGACTGAAAAAGGAGTTGAGGATGTATATATTGGGACAGCCGAACACCCCAAAATGGTGAAGTTATCCAAATCATTGTCACTGGAGGTAAGAGCTGAATATGTGAGTTTGTTGTCTTCATTTGCTGATGCTTTCGCTTGGGATTACTCAGATTTAAAGACATATGACACTAATATCATCTAGCATACTATCCCTATTAAGCCTAATCAAAAGCCTTTCAGACAAAAGCTAAGAAGAATCAATCCGAAGTTGCTGCCATCGATTGAGAAGGAGGTAAATAGGTTGTACAAAGCAAGAATCATTGTTCCCATCAGATTTTCTAATTTGATTTCCAATTTAGTGCCAGTGTGGAAAAAGACAGGTGAGATTTGGTTGTGTATTGATTTCAAAAATTTGAACAAGGTGTCATTGAAGGAAAATTATCCATTGCCTAATATGGATCATATATTGCAGCGAGTAGTGGGTGCATCTCGGATGTCACTACTCGATGGTTATTCTGGATATAACCAAATCTTGGTTCATGAGGATGACCGCGACAAAACAACATTCACAACTCCGTGGGGAACATTCCACTATGCCAAGATGCCATTCGGTTTGAAGAATGCTGGTGCAACTTTCCAGCGGGCAATGGACATGGCTTTGGCGAATGAAAAAGATGTTTTCCTTGTTATATACCTTGATGATTTGACGGTTTTTTCCAATTCAGATGAAGAGCATATGTATCACTTGAAAGTTGTTTTTCATAAGTGCAGAAAATATGGTGTCTCGCTTAATCCTAAGAAGAGCTTATTCGCCATGGATGAAGGTAAATTACTTGGTCACATTATTTCCAAAGATGGCATTCATATTGATCCAACACGTGTTGAAGCAATCCAGCAAATTGACCCTCCCAGGAACAAGAAAGAGATTCAGTCTGTTAATGGTAAGATGAACTTTTTGCGCCGTTTTGTCCCAAACCTTGCTGAACATTTGAGAGAAATAACAAATATGTTGAAAAAGGACAGCCAAGTGAAGTGGACTGAAGATGCGGTAAAGTCTTTTAATTTGGTGAAGTTGGCACTATCTTCAGCTCCGGTGTTAATCAGCCCGGATTACACCCAAGACTTTATTTTGTTTTCCTTCACTTCGGAACATACCATGGCAGCTGTGTTAATGCAGAAAAGAGATGGACATGAGAAGCCTATAGCATTTTTCAGTCGAACTATTAGAGACGCAGCCTTGAAATACAACATCATTGAGAAGCAAGCTTTGGCACTGGTAAAGGCATTGAAGGATTTCCGGGTATACATTTTACATTCCCATATTTTAGCTTATGTTCCTAATGCTTCCGTGAAAGATGTTTTAGTACAAACTGATCTGGAAGGAAGACGTGGTAAGTGGATCGCAGCTTTGCTGGAATATGATGTGGAAATAAGGCCCACGAAACTGATCAAGGGATAGGGGTTGGCGAAGCTTATGGCTGAATCGAATTTGCACGCATTAGACATAAATATGATTGTTGCTATGTCTGATGAGGATGAGGAGAATTTTCCACTTCAGGTATCGGAAATGTTTTTTGATTCCCCATGGTATTCAGATATCGTCTATGTTCTTCAAAATTTGTCATCACCGCCCGACATGACTAGAAACAAAGGTAGAACATTGAAACTCAAAGCTGCAAAATTTTTCATTTTGAATTCTGCACTTTTTTGGAAAGATCCGGGTGGTGTGTTATTGAATTGTTTGGTGGAGGAAGAAGCGAAGAAGGTAATGGAAGATTTCCACAAAGGAGATTGTGGCGGTCATCATTTTTGGAAGACAACTTCCAATAATATTTTGAGAGCAGGGTACTATTGGCCGACATTGTTTGTTGATGTCTATAAAATAGTCAAAGGCTGCCATGAGTGCCAGATTTTCGAAGGAAGACAGAAATTACAGCCATTTCCACTCAAGCCTATTGAGGTAAGCGCCCCTTTCCAGCAATGGGGTTTGGATTTCATTGGGGAAATCCATCCTCCTTCCTCAGGACAACATAGATGGATTCTAACAGCCACCGATTCGGTAATTATTTCTTTCCTTGAGAACAACATTTTGTCTCGTTTTGGTTGCCCGAGTAAATTGATCACAGATAAGGCAGCGGCTTTTAAATCAAGAAAGATGATTGAATTTTGTGCTAAGTATAAAATTGTTTTGGGACATTCAACCACCTATCATCCGCAAGAAAATGGTTTGGCGGAATCTTCTAATAAGTCTCTAGTCAATATCATTAAAAATTTGCTGGACATTAATAAGAAGAGTTGGCATAAGAAGCTGGTAAATGCGCTATGGGCTGATCGGGTAAGTCAAAAGAAGTCTATTGGTATGTCCCCCTTCGAATTAGTTTATGGAGTAGATACAGTCTTTCCTACATCACTTGTTGTTCCAGTGGTCAAGCTTCTTCAGGAGGCTGGTATTGAAGAAAGCCATATGTAGAGAAGGATAAATCAAATGATTCATTTGCAGCAAACGAGAGAAGAGGTCTTCCAGAATACATTTAAGTTGCAGGAGAGAATCAAAAAGATATATGACAGGAAAGCGAAGGCGGATAAATTCCAGTTGGAGGAAGTGGTACTGAAGTGGGATGCTAGGAACGAGGACAAAGGTAAACACGGTAAGTTTGAAAACCTCTGGAAAGGTCCATTCAAGATTGCAGCATATCGAGGTCATAACGCCTTTCTTTTGAAGGAGATGAACGGTGAAGACTGTCCAGGAGGGCCGGTAAATGGCCCGCTGCTCAAGCGGTACCATTTCTAAGATGTTTTCTGCTGATTATTGTCATTTTACATTTCATGTTTTTCAATTTCATTGTAAGTGTGCACTGTAGTCTTTTCTTCAGTCTGGGGCTCGAAGTGAAGGCTATAATTCTGAAGAAGGATTACAGTTTTCGTTTGAGTCTGTTTAGTCGGTTTGGTTCAGTCATTTCTGTTTTAAAGGTTGAGTCAGTTTTCAGTCAAATAAATTCAGTCAAAGGTTTTGAGTTGTTTTGTCAAAATAATGGACTCCATAGCCCAATGGACGAAGGCACTGGTTTTCTCTCCCAAAGATCTGCCGTTCTTGGCACCTCCAAAGAGCTACCATCCCCATTGGAGCCAATGTTAGAGTCGGTCTTTACAGCCCTCCCTCAGAGATCATTTCTCTTATTGCATTTCATTGTTTAGGTGTCTCATTCCGCTCATCCATCTGCATTCCGTTAGGGGCATGCCATTGACTGACGGAAGGGCTTAGTTTTTTCGTTTCCCTCATGTTTGTACCTGCTGGGTTGGTCAAAATTTCCTCAAAATTTATCAAAGTTCAGTTCATGTCATCTACAGTCCTAGATGTTGTTTTGGTCAAAAATATTGATTTAGTTTCTAGGTCTAGGGTTTGGTCTTTCGAAATGTTGAAAAATGCCCGCAGGCCATGAGGAGGTTTTCAATAAGTTTTCAGTTCAAAATTTTTATCATCAAACATGCTCAAGGACATTTCTTGTTCAAAACTCTGTTTTGAATAAGAAATTGTCAAAATTTGTTTTTGTAATAAAATGTAGCTTATCACCATGATGTACTTCACCATGCAAACTCTGGTTTTCCTTTGCCAAGGTTCAACGCCAACATCCCTGCAAAAAATCAACCAATTTCATCATTCAAAGCTGCAGAAAGTCAATGAGGAAACAAAAGACAAAAGTTGTATTAAATGAAAAAATGCCAAAGGTAAAAAACATTACAACATGGGTTTTGAAGAAGTAAAAATCAAAACCATCTCTATATGAGATATTTCCTAAGATTATTCATTCATTTGCAACAAGTGTTATTGAGAAAATCTCAGAGAGAAGTCGAATTTGAAGGTTGAAGAGCAAAACTATGTTTTGAGAGAGGCTGACTGTGTGTTAAGTTGTGCGCGGCACATTGGGCATAGGTGTGGCACATAGGTGCGACGCGGCGCGTAGAGCCGAGACATACAGTGTAAATTTCCAAGGGCGCGGCGCACCCAAAGGCCACGACGCATTGGGCTTGCGCGTGGCGCACAGAGCCCCAAAGGCCAAATCACTTCCGCGCTATGAAATTTCAATTTGTTTCAGCTCAAATTTCACCAAGTAAGTTTATCAAAGCCTGTTTAATGAGTTTTAGCTATGGTGCTGTGTTTTAAGAGCGAAGACATCAAAGAATTGAAATGGTGAAATGTAACCCTATATCCCTATCAAAATTTTCTCTTAGGGTTTGAAAGAGGTGGTTAAAAATTGAAACGTTGGTGCTTAAACTCTCATTCTATTGTCATTTGTGCTTTTTCTATCATTGTTGTCACTGCTATTACTGTCACACTGTCATACCACTGTCCCATATCCCTCATTCCCTTTTTTTCCCATGTGGTAAGCCTCAAACCCTATCATTCACTATCCATTGATAAAATCGTAATTTCCACAAGATGCAAGGGCTGCCTTTATGTCTTTGACTACACTTATATGTTGCCATTTCATTAACTTTTGTTTCTCAACTACTCCCCATCACTATCACCCATTCCTATTACTTATAAATCCCCAAATCCCTAAATTCCCCAAACAGTGACTGTCCTCACACTTATATCTCATTTGATAATTCTTTTCCCACTGTGATATTTCTTCATAGCATCTTATCATATATGTGTGACACATTTGGCATCAAAGCATACACCAAATTATTGTTTTCACCATACATATATCAGCGTATATTTGTCAAATACCTTGTTTTCAGCACCATGTCAGAAAAAAATTCATCATATGAGCAGGGATATGAGCAGGACAGTGATTCAACCGCAGAACTAAATGTACCGAGGAGGTCTCATAAAAGTGGCAGGAACGTCAAGGAGGAGCCCACTTCTTTGGTTCAATTGCAGGCCTTCCCGCTTGCAATGACATGCTTTCAGCAACATTCATGTTTTCGGTATTACGAGATGATATCTCAGATTCAGCACCATCTGGAGTTGGTTCGCTCATTTGTCCTACATTTGCGGGATGGTCATGTAAATCTCACTGGAGTGAACTTCACTTTGACACCAGGGACCATTTCTGATGCGACCGGGATACCGAACATTGGTGAGGAGTGGAATAAGAGACAACAGCTGGATAGATCATATTATGAGCCTTACATCAGGCCAGGGTATTTTAGGTAGTTGAGCAGAGTTTTCCCGTTCCGGTTTCTGAAGGAGTCCTATGCGCCATTAATGAAGCTCGTCATTAGATATTTCAGCTGCGAGGGTAGATTATCGCGCCTTTATGCATATCATATCAGACTTTTGATGCATTTCACGAGAGTGTGAATGATGAATATTCCATACTTCATGTGCCGAAACATAGAGCGTATGACTACCCTTGTGCAGAAGAAGACTCCGGAGCAGCAGCATAATAGAATTTATCATTACGCGCTCATCAAAATCATTGTGGTACATCAGCTTGGTTTGCAGGGCATCACATGGGATGAGTTCATCGCTCGTGACTTCTTTGCAGCCCCCCAGCCTCCTCCTGAGATTTTTCATGATGAGGCAGAGCCTTCACATCAGTTTGAGGTTCCTGAGACTGAGTCTATCAGTGCTCCAGTGTGTGTGACATATCAGAGAGGCCACAGAGCCTTATTTGCAGCAGCACGACGAGTAATATCTCCACCAAGGGTGGAAGGGGTCTCATTATCTTCATCAGCAGTGCGAGTACTATCTCCACATGGCGTGGAAGGGGTCTCGCCTTCGACATCAGCACAGGTATAGGTTCAGGACAGAGGCAAGAGGCCTATGCACGATGAGGGCCCCTCGGGAGGCCAAGATACTGATTTTATATTGATCGATGTTGATGCGAGCTCTCCCAACTCAAAACTGAAAGAGATAATCCAGGAGCAGAAAGATGATATCGGCATGCTGACCGAGAAATTTTAGAGATCTCAGTGGGTTATAAATTACTTGTAGTAGTGGAATAAACAACTGGAGGATCAGCAGACACTCATAGAGTTGCGGAAAATCCGTGAAGATCGAGAATTGGCCCGAAAGAGACAAGGTGACATGACACCACTTGAGCGAGAGACTTGCCTTACGCACGTCAAAATTCATCTGGAGAAGCTATTGGCGAAGGCCAATAGGGACAAAGACATGCGCAAACATATGAAAAATCACTATTGGGCCCGCACACACGTTTGCAAAGCAAAAATGAAGATCTTGAAGGCGAGGTTGAGAAAAGCACTAAAACGTCGGAAAAGGTCGGATCCACTCCGAATCTTGGCCAAAGCTTCCTTGCATGAGCATGAGACATGATGGGAGACCGTCACTCCAAATTTCAGCAAATTTGGAGAAGATTTTGTCATTTTGAAAATTTTGGTTGCAAAACAGGTTTTTCCGCCCGACGCGTCGCGCCACCTGACACGCGCTTATGATTGGGACATCTTCTGGAGGAAAGATTTGCATTTTTCGGTTTTTCATGATATATTATGTATGTTCAGGAATGTCCGAAGCATTTCATCAAATTCTGGGCTGCCTAAAGGGCCAAAAACACTCCAAAAATGGCCTTTCTGCCACTTTTTGCACCAGCAGGAACTAGTCTTGGGAGATTGCAGTTTTGGAGGGGTAAATGACATCCAAATTGAAAAATTCCATTTGGGTTGGATAGCAGACATATAGGGCTTTCAAACGAGCTATTATGAGCTCAATTTGGACTTCGTTAAGTGCCCCAAAAACAGGGTCAAAGTGGCGCGACGCATAGAGAATTTGGGCGCAGCGCATAGAGGAATTTTGCCCAAATTTCACTTTTCAGCTCAGAAATTCACCCAGTTTTGGCTAGTTTTACTTTTTCATGTGATGATTGATCTCTCTTGATGTAATTTGGTAACCATGATGTAAATTTGGCATGTTTTTACTTGTTCTAGAGGATTCATTCACTAAAAAGTGAAAATTAAGTGAATGGATCAGTTTCCTAGCATATAGAGGCAAGTTGTTTGGCTGCCTAGATTTTAGCTCCATGTTTAGAATTGGTTGAAAAAGCTCCTAGAAGGATGAGCTCGACCCCTAGAGTCATGGGATGGGGTTATGATGGTCTATATATTGTATTTTCTAAGACATTTTCAGGGTTGGATACTTGGGAAAGTTTGGCACCTCATTGTACATTCATTTCAGATTTTTTGGCAAAGGAAAGACCAGAGTTTTGTAGCACTTGTTGGGATACTTGTGGCTTCTGAGTTTTGATGATTTTATTCTCATGTTATTGTAAGTTTCATTAATTTTATATGTATGCCATTTCCCTTCTCTATGCTTCTGAATTAAACAAATGAGTATTTGATGTAGAATTCATTGATTTGTTGGTGCTCTGCCTTAGACTTTTGTTTAGTTTTACATGTTTTTCGCCAGTTTGAAGAGGATCCTTGCACTCTCTTTCCCTCTTTCAGCTCCTCAACAGTATTTTCAATCCATTCATTTGATGTCAGACATCAAAGCCGCTGCCTACCTCGCCCCAACTTGAACTCTGCAAGAATTTGGCCTCATCCTTAAGCCCAAAATTGTTTTTCCCTTATTCCAACAAAAACCCCTAAAAAATCAAATTCAAACCCTCCTATTTGTTTATCTAGCCTAAGATCAGTTTTTTTTTAGTCATCTCAAGCCCCTTTGAATATTTTCATTGATATTGACCCGGAGAGAGCCCTCTCCTGTCCTCGTAGGGCTAGCTACGAGGCTGAGCGTGGTTTGGTGTTGTCCTTATTCTGCCTTATTTCAGCCTAAGGTGGATTTCGGAACTAACAAAAGTCAGGGGAAAAAAGTCTCTAGATCGAAGGTGAGAAGGCTAGAATCGGCGGGATCAATTCCACCGATTGCAAATAACAAATATTTCCGTTGCGATGGGAAAATTTGAAGCACTTCCAACGCAGACATTGCGGAAGGCACTTGGTCCAAATCCTCAAGCATACTGTAATGCTGATTAGCATGAGCGTTTTGATTATAGGAATATTTTCGAAGAACACCTTTGGAAGGTGGTCGTACAACGAGTTCAGCACTAGGCTTCTCAATTTCTAAAGGACCAGAGGTAGGTGGGGGAGGCGGGCCATCAACGACTTCCTTCCCAGCTGCCTGGCATGATCCGGCATAATCCTTAGAACGAGTGGTAATCGAAACAGGTGCAACACCATTCATCATGAAAACTTGGGACCAAAATGGTGCAGATGGTGAAGGCTACTCAACCATCTGGGTCTGCTGAGATGGAAAAGGTTCCTTAAGAACTGCCAGAGTCCCCTTAGAGCCTTTAAGAAGTTGACAAACCTCAGATCGTCGAGGAAAATATTTGGTGTAGTGGTCTCCGTCACAGATCAGGCAAGGGTACTTCGGTTTTCGTTGCGAACCATCGTCAGCACATGCTTTGGAGGATTCTGGTTTCGGGGCATCGGATTTGGACTTGCCTTTGCCCTTCTTCTTCCCTTTGGAGGTATTTTCCATAGGATTGGCCTGAACGGCATTGACCTCCGCGGTCTTACCAAAATTTGGAGTGGCGGGAGGAGCAGAATTATTGGAAGAATTCGACTTATGCTTCCCATTTGAAGACTTACGAGAATTTTGAGAGACAAAACCAATAACACCGTCAACCGATGGGGTAGGTGGTGCTTTAGAGGTCCCTGGCCGTGGGGCATCAGTCAAGATATCATATAATGTGTTGGACTGAGAGTACACTAAATCAAGGTACTAAGCATGAGCGATGGCTTGTTCCTCGGTTACACATGCCCCCATAGCAATATGTTGAGTGTTATTGTTGACAAAGGAGGTAGTGAACCAGTGATTTAGAAGCTGATCAGGAATATCAAAATTGATCAGATGACGACGACGTCTCCACTCATGAATATGATCTGAAATATGAGTGTCTTTATCCTGCATTAGAGATGCAAGGAGATGCATCCTGGCTTCGTAATGAACCGGTAACTAGAAATGTGTCAGGAATTCCATAGCTAAAGTATTAAAGTCTTGAAAAATACCGCGGGGTAGTTCTATATACCACTTAGAAGCTGCACTAGTAAGAGTGCGTTGGAAAAGGCGTAAACGAATCGAGTCATCAACCCAAGAGTTCGAAGAACACCACAAATGATAGGTCATAACATGGGCTTGGGGGTATTCTCCAGCTTTACCTTCAAAGTTGGGATAGTCACCCCATACCTTGGTCGGAACCAGAGGCCAATATAGATTGTGAAGAATCGGACCATTGGACAATTTAGATACATCCGGTAATTCCAACATGGCGAGGAAAGGTAATTGAGGATTAAAAGGCATGCCAGGTCCCTGATAAGGACCTGTACCTGTACTCCAACTTGTTTGAGCATAAATCTACCCCCATTGGTTCTGTCCTGGAGGATTCTGACCATAGGGGGTATAAGCCATATAATTGGGTTGATACGGTTACTGATAACTAGGGTACTGACCCTGATAATATGTGGGCCCCGTTTGAGCAGTGTATGGATTTTACTGCTGAGTATAAGTATAGCTTGGCTATTGAAGGTAATAACCAGAACCCTGGGGCGGGTTTTAAATCGGTCAAGACTGACCTTGAAGGTAATATCTGCCTTGGGGTCAAGCGGGTTGCTGGTAAGTGGGGCCCTGCTGAGCCTAATAAGTTGGGCGCACAAGTGAGTTTGGCTGTGGAATAGAATAGATAAGCTGTTGAGTAGGGTTAACTAGATGTGTAGGTTGTCCTAGTTGAACAGGTTGACCTGGCCGTGTAGGCTGTCCTGGTTGAACAGGTTGGCCTGGGTGAACAAGTTGTCCCAGTTGAATAGGTTGACCTGGCTGATGAAGGACACCAGGCCGCCCTGGCTAAGCAGGTTGGCCTGATGGAGGGAGAGAGCCAGGTTGTTCCTGATAACCAGGTTGACCTGTGACAGGACCATAAGATGGCCCTGGCTGTGCAACATTCAGACCAATTTGAAACTGAGGTTGCACCAATGGTTGAGAAGGATGGATTTCCCCCCCCCCACCCCCCCGACCGTACAACGGTCTGGGTTGATACCCTGGTTGGCCTGTGGGTCCTTGAGGTTGCCCTGGTTGGACCACAGGGTGAGGCTGTAGAGGTTGACCTTGAGGGTTGTAAGACTTCCCTTGCGGACCGTACAACAATCCCTGTTGGCCCGAAGGATGTCCCTGTAAGGGTTTTCCTTGCAGGTCATATAGATAACCTTGCTGGGCCAAAGGTTGTCCCTGGAAGGGTTGTCCTTATGGGTTAAAAGGTTTCCCAGCTTGGGCAGATAGAAAACTGTTAATGTACTGATAAGCCTCAGGAGCAGGAAAATGAAGAGGGTCTCCATGCTCATCATCTTGATAAGTAAATACATAGATCGCGGTACCATCCGGTCCATAATGGGAAAAGTAAGGATGGTTGAGATCTTGAGAGGACTGACCAACCTCAGAGTTCGACGGCTGTAACAACAATCGATACTCCTCAAGAGAAATATTCTCCAGAATAGCAGAAGCTATGTAAATGTCTTCAGGAACTAACGAGGTCCTAGTTGACTGAGTAGTGACAGCGGGCGTAGACGCAGCTACGCAGATATTAGGCCTAACAGGTACTGATGTGATGAAAGGATATGTCGTGAGAGGTGTCGATGGAGACATCCCTAACGAAGGAATAATCGGCCTCGTGGACGGAGTCGATATTCCCATAGAGGCCACAATGGCCATGACCTGACTTAAGGACCTATATCCCGCTAGAAGCGAAGGACCAGGTGAATACATGATAGAAGACTCGGGGATGTTTTCTGGAAAAAGCTGGGAATATTCACCAGATGTAGGAGAAGAACTGGGTGAGTCCATATCTGACCCTGTCGCAACATCTTCTAAGAGACGGCGATGACTAGGAGGTATAATAATAGCTAAGAAAGGCGATCCCGATGTAAGAGGAGGGAAGTGTTCCCCTACTCCAAATCCAAACCAAGCGTTGGACAAGGGCCAATTAAAGTCAACTGGTCCACCATAGGGAATCTTAGATATAACCGGTCCCCCATCGGGAAACTCGGATACAATTGGCTACTAATGTTCAGCAAAGGACTGAGAGACCTCTGACGAATCATCTTTGTAAGGACTACCAGTAGACGAAATTGAGGGTTCCACCACTGTGACTGTAATGAAAAGAGGAAGGGATCAAAACAAAACACACGGGCAAGAACAAGGAAAACAATCAATCGGCCGAAAAACAATCTCTAAATGGGCGTGTGATCGTAGGTGATTAATTTTACCACATTGAAACTTGGAAAAATTTACTGTTTCGTGTTTTAAGAGTCTAGAAACAAGTAAAAGATGACTCTATCTCTTTCAATTTGGAAACAAGCGTGAAATGACAAGCACTTGATGATCGTTTCAAATTTAATGAGTCAGAAAAGATCGAAATGACTACTCTGGTAATCTAGGCAGATGGGTGTACTAGATATCCGTGAACTGCCATATACACCTTGGTTAGAAAATGAAAGAGAAATCAACCAAGGACTTGACGTACGTGTAGGTAATCTCCCTGAATGTTGTGTCCAGTGTATCACACATAAAAGGTGGCAGACTTAGCTTCCTATGGATAAAGGATAGCAACCTAGTGGGGTCTCCCTTTATATATGCGATGGTACGGGGATCACAAGTCTATACTAGCACTGTCTAAAGCCAAAAGGCGAACGACAGCTACTAGGTTTAACGATGCTGGAACACGTCACTAGCCTAGACCTCTAGATATTTTGTTAATGTTTCAATGTTGCCTTAGGTTAATTAAATAAATCTTATAGTTGATCTTTAAATTATGTTTCAATTTCAGGCCCTATTGAATTTTGTATCTCAAAAATCCTCTAAATGCACACTACATGCCACAATATATCACTTTGTTCGATGAAGAGCTAACTACGAGAAGGTTGAGAGATTTTAAAATAACAACAAAATGATCATAAAACATCCACTACTACCTCTCATGCACGCTACTGAAACTAAAAACTTTTCTCTTAGAGTTATATAGCACTAATAATGCGGAAAAGCTTTCAATTTTCACTAACTAGTCAAAAAGCAAAGAGATTTGTTTTTGTATTTTTCAATTTTTTAGAGCAAATGCACCAAACGGAATGAAAAACTAATGAGAAAACCAATTCTAGAAATGACAGTGAGAGAGGTGAACCAAAAAAATTCACTCAATGCAAACACACACAATCAAAACTCAAACTGATAGATAAATCCCTCAAATCGAAGAAGAATCTCAACAAGACTCATACAAACCGTGTAATCTAGGCTCGAAATGAGACAAAGCAAAACTTGAATGAAAAAGAGAGAAATCACTCATCTAACGCAATTATATAATGGAATCCAACAAAACAAATGCAAAGAAGTGAAAATGAAGTCGACTGGAAAAGCGAGAACCAAAAACTCCCATGGGAGGCACAACACACTATAGCACCTAGAAACCCTAGGGCTAGAATGAAAAGCTGATGGTAAAGTACAAAACACCATAGGATAAGGTTCAAACACAATCAAAAATGACTTCAAGGCACTCAATCACTCATAAAAATGACACCAGGACCGGAAATCAGACTCAGAGGGCTCAAAAACAAGAAAACCATAACACCAAACAGAGTTGGTGTGACTGTTTGGCTATATCTTGCGCCAAAACAGCGTTGGCACGGAGGCCTAACTAGAAACAAGCGTCAGTTGGCATGACTATCAGGCTATAAACTGCACCAATCGAGTTTACTATGGGAAGAAATAAAAAAATAGCAAACAGAGAGTAGATCAGGTCTTCTGGGGGCTGAATACGGGTTTTTACCAAAGGAGGCAAACCAGAAGAGAAAATCAATCAATCAAAAGCCAAAAAAAACCAAAAGAGACAAAACTAACTCCAAGTGAGTCCCCAGTGGAGTCGTCAGTTTTTTGGAGAGGTAAATCCCCTCTGCGGACAGAGGAAATCCCTACTAGCCCATATCGGGTCTAGCAACAATCAAGTCATGCAGTGACATAGGTTCCTAGTTACAAAATGACAAAAATCATAACGAATTGCCTACCTCAAATCCTACGCAGTGGTAATTGAAGAAAGGATGACGCTTCTTGTCCCTTTCTTGGAAGATCATGATCCTTTCGCTTCCGAGCACCTGCACACATGCAAAGGATACAACGACATACAACGTAAAATCTAAAGCCTGTAACCATACATCAGTCAGAGAGGATGTAATTCATTGCATAAAGAAATAGACACATGAATGAAACCATAATCAAAGTTTCTTGTCATTAAAATAATAGAGGAAAAATACAACCCAAAGCTCTGACGCTTGATCTTCCTTCAACGGGGTTGACAACGGAGCACGTCTCAATGAAGCCTGTCGGAAACAGGACAAAACTCTCTCTCTCTTCGGCTTGGCTCTCAAAAGTTGTCTGGCTATAGTCTCCTTGCTACAAGTTCAGCTAGCTTTCTAAGGGAGAAGGAAAGCTTTTATAGATGGAGGAAGGGGAGTTGGGATCCCTATAACCATGGGATTGGCCCTATCTCTAAGGAAGCTTCCATGGTAGGTGGAAAACAACTTCCCATACATGGAGATCCGGACCCAAACCACCCAACTCCTTTTAGTGACTCATTCAGGAGTTTTTTGGAATCAAACTTCCGCCATTTATTTTTAAAAAACATCCCTTATTAAGCTTGGCGCGAGTGAGACACAGGGACAGAGCGCCAGTTGGCTCGCCCTCTATGGTGGATTTCCCCCATTGGCGCAAGGGTTGAACTGGCTAGGCGCGCCAAGGCTAAAAGATCTATTTTTAGGGTTTTTCAGAGGAAAATTTCTTCAGGGGAATGCTTGTCCTTATGAAAGGGGATGCCATGAAAGTGGTTTCAGGTCATGTCACTACTCACAAGTCACAGAAAAATCCCTCTAGTGTGCGGGATGGGGGATTGCAGGGATGGTGAAAAAATGTTGTGTAACACTTAGATAGGAAAATTATGATGAACATAAAGATCATTCTTTCCATAATATGCATGTTGCAAAATATTTTAAGGATGGTTCTTTTAAACTTACTAATAATCTTGTTCAATCACATAAGTTGGAACATTTTAATACATCATTTTTGGAATGTAATGATAATAAAATCTAACTGCTTATATGAGAAATAGTGCTTGGATCATTCTTTTATAGTGCATGGATTGACGCATGTATTACTGTAAAAAACAAACATTAATCTTGAGCATATATCCATAACCTATGGTGTTTTGTTCATGTCCATTAAAGTATATTTTTGGATCGAAGCTTGGTAGGCTCAAATTTATTTATTTATTGTCTTTTGAAAAGAAAAATTAGAGCGATCATAGCAGGCCATAAAAATATCTGATACATTTCAATATTAATTCACTCATATTTATATTATATGTTGGTTTCATATCTCCATAATTGCTAATATCGTGCATTTCAATATTATTTATTTTACATTTTTAACATTGACAATAAAATGCGATCATTATTTTATATACTTGTTTAAAAAATAATCAAAATGTATCAATAAATTAGATAGTTTTAACATTTATATATGTGTATTGAGAATTAGTGCAGTGTGTTTTGATAAGACATTTTGTGTTTTATGGTGAAAAATGTTGGGTATGTGTTATATTCATTCCACGACTAAGCACGCGAGAGGGGGGGGCGATAGTCCCCCCTTTGCGCTGGGCGCAACGGGGGGTCACAGGGGGGGCGGTAGACCCCCCTATCAGGGTCCGGGGCAGTGCCCTGGCGAAATTTTTTTGTCCTTAATTTCCGGTGGGTAGTCCACGTCCATGGTTTTGTGCATGGTTTTGTACATGGTATTGGGGTACGATGGTTTTCGGCCCCTGTTTTTTGAGTAGATCCGGTCAAGGGAACTACAGTTATGTTCTAATCCAAGGTTAATGGATTGGGTTTTATGTATGCTTCGGCATGTATATATATGTGTTGTAACACTAAAAGGAATATAATGAAAAATCAAGCTGTTTGTCCTGATTTGGAATCTAGGGGAAAATCTCTGTGTTTATCTGTTTTATGTTTTATGCACTCGCTATTGTTTATTTTCTGTTATAAGATTCATCAGTAGATAATTTCTGTTCAGGGTTAAAACCTACATTTGGTATCAGAGTTATTTCGGCTTCAAGGGGACACCTTTGCTGCTGAGGGTTTTTTGCTCGAGCCTAAGGTAGACCCTGTTCAGTGGGAGATCTGGGATCGATTCTTGTGGTGAAAGAAGATGGCGAGCAGCGGGAAGATAGAGATCGAGAAATATAATGGTCAAAGTTTTGAGTTATGGAAGCTCAAGATGGAGGATCTGCTGGTGGATAAAGATTAGTGGATCGTAGTAGATCCAAGTACTAAACCAATGGTAATGTCAGATGAAGACTGGAAGAAACTGGATCGAAAGGCTAAGAGCACAATACAGTTGTGTGTCTCAGATTCAGTATTGCTGAATGTATCTGTGGAAGCTATGGCGAAGACCTTGTGGGACAAGCTAGGGAATTTGTACCAATCTAAGTCTCTAGTGAATAAATTGTTCCTGCGGAAAAAGCTATATAACCTGAGGATGAAGGATGGAGACTCAGTGACAGAGCATCTGAACGCCTTCAATACTGTGGTAAGTCAGCTGTCATTTGTTGATATTAAAATCTCAGATGAAGATAAGTGCATCAGTTTGTTGTGTTCTCTACCAGATTCATGGGACAACCTGGTTATTGCAATAGGTAGAATTACAACTACCTTGAATTTTGATGACATTGTCTCAGCCTTGCTATCGGAGGAAATGAGACAAAGAAATATGGAGGGTCAGAATGGAGATGCCTTATCTGTACGAGGAAGGTCCCAAAATAGAATCAAGAATAAGGTTTCGAGTGGGAGATCTAAATCGAGAGGGAGATCTAAATCTCCTGGAAAGTTTGTAAAGGTGTGTTGGAAATGCAGAAAGGAAGGGCACTACAAAAAGGACTGCAGATCTAAAGCTCCTGAGAAAGGAAAGGGATCTGATGATGCTCCTTTTGCAAAGGCAAAAACCACCTCGGATGAAGGTGGGGATGTGTATTTGGCTTCTTCTTCAAATACACATGTAGATCATGAGTCATGGTTAATTGACTCAGGTGCATCCTTTCACTTCACTCCCCATAGGGAGTGGTTCTGTGAGTATGAAAAATATGATGGTGATGTCTTCCTAGGGGATGATAGGAAGGTCAGAATCATCGAACGTGGAAAGGTCAAGTTGAAGCTACAAGGTGGAAGGATTAGAACACTTCCTGGTGTTTTGCATATTCCTACATTGGCCAGAAATCTGATTTCTATAAGCAAGATAGATGATGTAGGTGTAAAAACAGTGTTCGAGAAAGATGCCTGCAAGATGGTTCGGGGAGCACTGGTATTAATGCGGGGAGTTCAGACAGGAACTCTATACAAGCTACAAGGTAGCACTGTTATTGATGGGTGTAACAATTCTATGGTTCCTGAAAGTGGAGCGGAAAGCCTAGCTGTCTCTGGATAAAAGACCATGTTATGGCATCAAAGGCTTGGACATATTGGAGAGAAGGCCTTTGGATACTGCATAGAAATGGTATGGTAGAAGGTATGTCTAATTGTTCTCTGGATTTTGATTTTTGTGAACATTGTGTATATGGGAAGCAGAATCGGGTGAGTTTTCCTTCTGGTGCTAAGAGGGTGAACAAGATATTAGAACTTGTGCACAGTGATGTGTTTGGACTTGTGTCAGTTCCATCACTGGGAAAGTCTGTGTACTATGTTTCATTCATAGATGACTTCTCAAGGAATACATGGATATATTTCTTGAGGAAGAAATCTAAATTCTTTGACAGATTTAAAGAATTTAAGGCTCTGGTGGAAAACCAGACAGAGAAGAAGATAAAGGCGTTGAGGATAGATAATGGTGGGGAGTCCTACAAGAAGGAATTTTAAGAGACTCGTAAGAATTGTGGTATAGAACGACAGAAGAATACTCCATACACACCTCAAAAAAATGGAGTTGTAGAAAGAATGAACAGAACACTGATGGAAAAGGCAAGAAGCATGCTCAGTGGTACCGGGTTAGGACAAGAATTCTGGGCAGAGGCAGTGGAGACTGCATGTTACCTAGTTAACAGATCACCTTCATCAGCGTTGGAGGATAAGACCCCACATGAGGTATGGACTGGTAAGAAACCCTCTCTTTCACATCTAAGGGTATTTGGATGTGATGCATATGTACATGTTCCAAAGGAGAAAAGGACCAAGTTGGATAATAAATCTGAAAGGTGCATCTTTATTGGGTATAAGGATGGTTTAAAGGGTTACGAGCTTTGGAACCCAGAAACAAGGAAGGTTGTGTACAACCGAGATGTGGTGTTTAGAGAAGTGAAAGATGTTGTTAAACATGAAGTCCTACCAAAGGAACTTGAGAAGATAGAGTTTGAGCTAAAGGAGGATGAATCAGACTCTACAACAGAAGAAGACTCAAAAGATGAAGAGCCACAAACTCCAGCTTTGAGAAGATCAGTTCGGGAAAGAAGGCAACCAGAAAGGTATAGTCCATCTGCTTTCTATTCAGGTTTTTCCTTAACTATAATTGATGATGAACCCAGAACTGTCAGGGAGGCAGTAGATTCAGAGGATGGAAAACTCTGGAAGGAGGCCATGGTTGATGAAATGGCATCCTTGCACAAAAACGATGCATGGGATCTGGTGGAGTTGCCGGCTAGAAGGAAGCCCATTGGGAGAAAATGGGTGTTTAAGAAGAAGATGAATGTAGAAGGCAAGGTGGAGAAATACAAAGCTTGGTTGGTAGCAAAAGGTTATTCCCAGGTGTCAGGAATTGATTTTGGTGATATTTTTTCTCCTATTGCCAAAGTTACTTCTATTAGATTACTTTTATCTGTTGCTGCTGTATTTGATTTTGAGATAGAATAGATGGATGTGAAGACAAATTTTCTTCATGGGGATCTAGAAGAGGAGATCTACATGAAGCAACCTGAAGGCTTTATGGTGAAGGGTAAGAAAGAACTGGTATGCAGGTTGAAGAAGCCTCTGTATGGGTTAAAACAGTCACCAAGGATGTGGTATAAAAAATTTGATACCTATACACGGGGACTTGGATTCACCAGAAGCAAGGAGGATCACTGTGTTTATTTTAAATTAATTGGTGACCATGTTATTTATTTGGTCTTGTATGTGGATGATATGTTGTTGATTGGAAATGACAAAGAATTTTTCCCAAGATTTGAAGACCCAACTGTTCTCCAAATTTGACATGAAGGATCTTGGTGCTGCAAACTATATTTTGGGCATGAAAATTAAGAGATATCAGACAAAGAGGAAGCTCTGGTTAAACCAGAAGAAGTATGTCGAGACTATATTGCAGAGGTTCAATTTGTAGGATAGTAAACCAGTGAATGTTCCTATTCCTGTAGGTGTAAAGCTGTCTACTGAATAGTGTCCCAAGACACAAGAAGAAGAGGAGGATATGTCCCGTGTTCCATATGCAAGTGCAGTGGATAGCCTGATGTATGCAATGGTATGTACTAGACCAGACATTGCACATGCAGTGGGAGTATTGAGCAGGTTTATGTCAAACCCAAGGAAGGAGCATTGGACAACAGTGAAGCGGGTTTTCAGATATTTACGTGGCACTAGTGATTATGGATTTTGCTACCAGGAAAGACCAGGATTGGAAATAATGTTGGACATTCATGGTTTTGTTGATGTAGACTGGGCTGGAGATCTGGACCAAAGAAGATCTACAAGTGGGTATGTGTTTAACCTATTTGGTACGCTAAGAGTAAAAAGACAGCTTGTAGTGGCTCTTTCAACTATTTATGCGTAATACATAGTACCCACTATGCAAGCAAGGTACAAATGGCTGCAGAGATTGTGTTCAAGTATGGGTTGGTACAAGAAGAGCTATAAGGATAGACTGTGATAGCCAAAGTGCAATTTTCTTGGCTAAGAACCCTACTTATCATTCAAAGACAAAGCACATTGATGTTCAATATCACTTTGTTAGAGATATGGTTGAGGCTAAAAGGGTGTTGTTGGTAAAGGTGGACACTTTGAAGAATGTTTCAGATGCATTGACAAAGCCTGTGAGCACTCAGAAGTTCTCTTGGTGTAGAGAAACAATGGGTGTTGAAGAATTAGGCCAATGACTAAGCTCTCCTATGGCCCCCTGTGGAAAGAAAACAACAAGTGGGAGAATGTTGGGTATGTGTTATATTCTTTCCATGACTAAGAACGTGCGGGGGGGGGGTTGTAAGAGGGGGGGCAATAGCCCCCCCTTTGCACTGGGTGCAACGGGGGGGTCACAAGGGGGGCGATAGCCCCCCCTGTCGGGGTTCGAGGCAGTGCCTCGGCGAAAATTTTTGGTCCTTAATTTTTTGGTCCATGGTTTTGTGCATGGTTTTGCACATGGTATTGGGGTACGATGGTTTTCGGCCCCTGGTATTTGAGTATATCCGGACAAGGGAACTGCGGTTATGTTCTAATCCAGGGTTAATGGATTGGGGTTTATGTATGCTTCGGCATGTATATATATGTGTTGTAACACTAAAACGAATATAATGAAAAATCAAGCTGGTCGTCCCGATTTGGGATCCAGGAGAAAATATCTGTGTTTATCTGTTTTATGTTTTATGCTCTCGCTATTGTTTATTTTATGTTATAAGATTCGTCAGTAGATAATTTCTTTTCAGGGTTAAAACCTACAAAAAAATTGAAATTTTGTTGGTAAAATTTTAGTTACGCTAAGTGCTAGGGTGGCCTAGGCCAAGTGGGATTCCAAGTAATTTTGATGACTTGAGTTGCATTTAATCAAGCCACGGGTTGAGCTTGTTAGTTAAAATGTTAGGATAATGCAGAAGAGTTGCGGAAGGAAGAGAGTCATCCTTCATCACAGATTCTTGTTCGACCCTTGACTCCTACACATACTCATCATAACTGAAATCGGAGGTCACCTCCTCAACAACAAATCAATTTGACACCTTATCCTCATGAACATAAAAGGAAATATTTGAAACATATGAACGCACAAACTTGCAATTTGGAGGATCAGAGGACCCAAAGGATGGGGGATGAGGAGAGAACACTTCATCACAATCATTGGTCTTGCAGTCCAAAAATACGTATGGGTTATGAGTGTTTGATATGCGAATATTTGATTACAATTTAAAAAAAAAATTCTAAGTTTTTTCCACCTCAACTCGTGGAACTAGAGTTGTTTGATGAGAGGCAGACAGAGGATTACTTGGAACAACAACCTTGTCTGCCACAGATATGGAAGCTCTAGCCTAGCGATAAGTTGGGAGTGAGTTAAAAAATTCTAAGCCTTGAGGAGTTAGTGAAACACGAACAAGATGTATGAAATTCTTCGGTTAAGATATCCCAATCAACTTCATTTACTGGAAATTCACAACAAATATGTACAGAGCGATTCTGAAAATGATGTAGCGATTTATCAGGTGATTTTCAAAATTCTCAAATTTTCTTGAAAAAATGTTCATCATCATATATTCAAAAAGCATGGAATAGTTTTGTGACATAGTGTTCAAAAGAGTTAATGGATACATCGGTCAATGTGAGGAACCATTTCCTTACGCTCTCTTCGAACATGAGAACGAACAACCAACATCCAACATCTTCAAGGAGGATGTCGTGCTTTGTTAAAAATTGAATAAAGTGATCAGTACGTTCAAGCAAGGTTGTTTACCCTCGCCATCAAATTTAATATGTGACAGGTCAACAACAATATCCATCGGCACTTGAAAATTTAGATCTCTTGAAAACCATGGTGGGAGTATGATTTTGGAAGAAGTCATAAAATGAGTGCAAAAATTCAAGACAACTTTCAAGGGCTCATACTTTCATCTGGCCCTCCTTATAGTGCCAGAAATTTTGACAGTGTTGGACATGCCAACATTAAGGGGATCTCCCCGATATGAAGTCCCAACTAGACCTCCTAGCGTTTGGAGTAGAAGTCCCAATAATGTGATGCTTAATGATATTCCTTGGATTGAAAATCACATAGAGTGGTGCACGGTATCTTTGGTTAAAGCAAGTATATGGCCCTGCGGAAGGTCAATATGATGCATGAGCAGTTTTAACAGCGAAGGGAAAAGGAAGTGTGCTCCTTAGAAGACTATAATATTATGCAATTTGAAAGGAATACATGAGTTGAAAATACATCACACAAACTAACAAGTAGAATATTCCACAAGTTAAAGGTGATGGGTTAAAACATGAGCACACATTTAACAAGATTCGTAAAAATGAAAACGAAATGTTTCATAATAATATGAATGAGTTAAACAACATACAACACAAATATAGCAAGAATAGTCATAATACATTTATAATATATGAATGAAGACGAGCCGACCCTGATTTCATTATAAGTGAAAGTTCCATTCATACATACAACATGACGAACCACTTACCCCAATAGTGGAACATGAAGTCAGCAACACCTAATCCTCCCAAAGAATTATATGCCCTCTACATTATGGAGAAGCCAAGGATATGTTGTAGTCTCTACAAAACTCTCCAAAAAACCCCACCTTAAAAAATTTTGGAGCCCCTTGAACACAAAGAAAAGTTAAGTAAAGAGTCGGGAGGACTAAGTCGCTGAGTCGCAAATCTTAAAATTTGTGGAAAATCGCGACCCCGCGACCTTGCGACCCCGATACCCTAAGGTCGCAAGGTCGCAAGGTCGCTAGGTCGTATCCATCCCACGTCACCTCGCCATGTGACCTTGCGACCTCATTTATGGCCCGCACGTGCAACCTTTTTATATATAGGAGGTCGCTAGGCCACATTTCGCATATGCTGCGGATAGAAAAAAAACGCCTCTGACAGGTCAACTGGAGCACGATTTTCCCAGGTAAGTTGTCGTTTTCCTCCTACTCTTTCCTTTTTGGTTTTTCTTGCCTAATATCTACATCCCTTAGCCTTTAAATTTCCCCCTGCCTTAGTCATTGTTTTCATTTATCACTTAGGGCTTTTCTTCTGATTCCAACTTTCACCCTGCTTGCCCAACTTTCACAATTCCTCATCCAGTCTCCCATGGCCTGTATCCTGCTCCAGAAACTATCCCCTAGCTCTGTCTAGACCCTTTTAACCCTATGTTTTGCAAGTTAAAGGCCAAAAACAACTTCACGTTGTGCGCGCAAAAACCCCGGCAAGCCCTAGCGCGACTTGTGACCCCGCGACCTAGTTGCAAGGTCGCATTTCCGCCATTTTCTTACGACCTAGTTGCAAGGTCGCAAGGTAAAATTTCCGCTATTTTTCCACAATTTGTGACCTAGCCACCCCGCGACCTACTCACAAGTTCGCAAGGTCGCAAGGTCGCATCCCCATCGTTTTCTCACAACTCGCAACCACGCGACTTAGTCCCAAGGTCGCAAGGTCGCACCTTTTCCATTTTCTCACAACTTGCGACCCTGCGACCCAGTAGGCCACTTATTCAGTTCTGCCTGTGTCCTCAGTTGAAATAATTGATAAGCTGTAACTGGTCTTGTATCATCATGGCATCTTTCTTATCCTGGGATTCTTTCATGAATATGACAAGTGAATTTGAAGCAGACTTGGAGTGTATACCTGTCCCCTCAGATTCCAGCGACATGGGACCTCCAGTATCTCGGAAAAAAGACAAGCACCTGGTAGTGGAGGATGTAGAGATGGACATGCCAATGTCCCCACCCCCGATCTACAGAGATACACTATGCTCATTTTCCAAAGGGGACAGCATGCGCTGGCACCAAGTGTACCAAGAGTTCGCTAGAATAGAATTCCCAGAGGACCTCCCTGATCGGGAGATATACTTAAAGGTCAAAAGGTCTAAGCTACATCTTGTAGGTGCCCATCTAGCTATATTCCCATGCCTAGAGATGATAGATTAGACTATACAGAAAACTGACCCCAAGAATTTCATAATCAAAGACTGCGAAGGCAAGGCTTTCGCGACACTCAAAGGCTCAGACGCTCATGTTTATTACTCTTTGCCTGATCGAGAAGAAGATTTCACAGAAGAATGGGATATTTCCCATGCAGTTCCTGTAGTTGACACCATAAAGCAGTGGTGGGAGGAGCCGGAGAAATTTAAGGTCAAGAAGGACCAGGAATATCCAGTGGCGAGCCTGAGGAAAGTATATAAATTAGTGGCTGCCATGCTTTGCAGATTGTACGGGCACCCCGATGCCACCACCTTCAATGGCACATGGGAAACTCTCATGGAATATGTCACAGTGCACGACACCCGTTTCAACTAGGCTAGCATATTGATGACCTCCATGCATACAAACTTATCCTCGACATTGGTACCAGATGAAGGAATGCCTTCTAAATTCTATATGGCCTCTTATTTTTTGGATGTCGTCTATTCAAGGTTGCACTTTGAAGGATGGGTGCATAACTGGGATCCAAAACAGACCCGTGAAATCCACTTACAAACCAAGGTGTTTTGGGAATCCAGGTATAAACAAGACATAGAGCCGATCTCTCAAGTGTTCATCCCCACTCTATACAGAAAATTGTTCGTCCAAGACGCTCCTTGCATGTCTTGGTGAGCCATGGAAATGCTAGTCAAGGTGGCGCATTGGTTCCCATTCATTGAGTATACGTTCATCCGAGTCTTTGGCTCGTTCAGGGCCCCACATGCTATGCCTCATTTTGTCACAGATAGAACGCTCATGCAAGAGGTCTGTTTCCAAATGTCTTCAGGTTTCTCCAGGGTCCTGTCTAAGGGTAAGAAGATACCGTGGCCTATGCTACCCCTCACTATCGGTGCATACACAGTCAAAGACTTTAGAGAGGTAGAGGTAGAGGCAGAAGAGATGAAAGGTTTCCGCCTTGGGGCATTAGAATACTGAACATACGACCCGGAGAGGATAGTTCTTGATCATTGCAAGAGGGCTAAATTCAAATGGAACTACCAGCACGTGGAACACCCTGGGAGAAGATGAAAGAAGAAACGGGTACAATGTAGATCGACAACTTGCCCCGGGGGCGGACTCTGGCCAAGAAGACCCAGATGACGAAACCTTGGAAGAAAAGAGCCGTGAATTAGGAGGCGCTTCTTCTTCTCTGACTAAAAAGCCTCGAACCAGTACAAGGCATAGTCCATCTACCCAACATAAAGAAATAGAGGAAAAATCCCAGCAAGAGAGAGAGAAGAAAATTAAAGAGGATGAAGATAAGCGCAAGAAGAGCCTAAGGTCGGAGCAGAAGAAAAATCAGGCCGAGGAGGCTAAGAAGGAAAAGGAGAAACAAGAGGCGAAGGCTGCAGTAGAACAAGAACTCAAGAAAGAGTTAGATAAAGTAGAAGCTGATCACCAGAAGAAAGTGGAGCAAGTTGCAGCAATTGAGCGTAAAAGGAAAGCCGAATTAGAAGCAACGACAGAAGCAGAGCTCAGGCGGAAGAGAGAACATGAAAAGGCAGAAGCCAAACGCCTATGAATAGAAGAGGAAGAAAAGAAAAAGAAACAAGAAGAGGATGAAATGCTAGAAAACATTGAAGTGTCTCCCCTTGAGGTGCCTCTAGTCAGTACATGAGCCACGCTCTCTGATGTCAGTTCCTCCCAGGGGAAAGAGGAGGAGGTATTCGACCTCACCAGGCTCACGTTTGATCAATTCTCCTTCAAAATCCGACAGGAGAAAAGAAGATGTCTGGCGCAAAATCCTTCCACCGCATCCACAGTCACAACCGGAAAAGACATAGTCCTCAATACTAGGACTAATCCCGTGATTATAGCATCGGCTGGCACAGCCTTCACTGCGGCCATAGAGGAGAATGTGACCAGAATGAGTAGAGAGATCGTTTCTCTACAGAATAGGCTACATGAAGCAGAACAGCGGGAGAAAAGTGCAGAATAGGAAAAGACAACATTGAGAGAGGAGGTTCAGCAACTCCGAAACAAAACTCCCCCTGTCAATGAAGTTCCACTTACCGTTCAAAGGGAGTTCGATATATTAGAGGCTACCATGAGGCAAGTTTATGGGGAAATGTTTACCATAAAACAAACAATCGCCCCATTGGTGAGAGCCTAAACGGAGACTAAGCAAAAGCACGAGCAGCTGAAGGAGGCCTCAACTGCCTTGGACAGAATGATGGACTTGACAGGGTGATACCCTCAGGCTCCCGAACTTTTGCCAAAGAAGGATTGGATTCACACGCAAGATGCCAAAGTCCAAATCCGTATGAAAATTTAGTCCAAGGATAAGCTATCCAAGGACTTAGACAAAGTAATGACTACATACGAACACCTGATCAGCGACATTTATTTGATGCACATCCTTCCCCACATTCCTTCACTGGGTGCATTGGATGAGAGGAAGACCTGGGAACAGGTGGATCAGGAGATCCAGTCATTTTTGCAGCCCATTAAGCAAGCTGCTGCCACTCCCGACCTTGCGGCGTCACGAGAGAACCTGGGCCAGTTTCTTGTCATGCCAGTCTGGATCTACACCAAGCTCACTTCTCTATCCAACCAGATCTCACAGAAGAAGGAGACTCTAATCCCAAATGCCTTGGAGTGTATGCACTGTCTGAAAGAAGAGGTCCCTTTGGTTTCTCCCATAGCAACAGACTATCAGACTTGGCAAGACTTCCTCAAAGGACAACAGATTGATACCCTTGATCTCACAATTGCGCGCACATCTTCATAATCCAGTGGCAGTAGTTCGATGGGAGCTTTTGGAGACAGGTCACAGATCGCACCGCCCAGATAGGTTGCTATTTCCCAGCCGAGTCGCAGGTCGCAGTTCCCTTCCAAGTCGCAGGGTAGCTCAAAAGTCAGGCAGGCGAAGGGTCAGGAAGCCCAAAGGGCAGATTTTGAACTATAAAACTCCCTCTGGGGAAAATGTAAAGGATATTTTTTTTTTGGGGACTCAAGAGCTATACAACATTGTATTGAAAGATAACACTCTTGTGCATATGAATACAGATACTTGTTTAAACTCCTTTTGGATCTAATGTGTTTTGTTGTATGAACACTATGAGTATTTCTTATACATTTTCGAAAATATTTTGGTTAACGAAGCTACCATTTTAGTGGCATAATTTATGCATTATGGTTATCTGTACTTGTGTTAATGATGTTTAGTTCATTTTGCTTTCTTAATGGATGTTAATGAATTTTCTTATCAACATTTGTTTTATCTTTCACGAATGTAAAGGGGGCATCTC
The DNA here is from genome assembly GCA_034641835.2 of Pinus albicaulis. Classification (NCBI taxonomy): domain Eukaryota; kingdom Viridiplantae; phylum Streptophyta; class Pinopsida; order Pinales; family Pinaceae; genus Pinus; species Pinus albicaulis. Next base: position 1,210,959,188 of record CM076584.1, read on the forward strand.
GCCATAAAGAATTGTTTCTTTTGTGGTTAGAAAAGCCTAAAAGCATAACCCCAATGATGTGTTGTTAACAACACCTCCTTCGGCATCTATGCTTCATTATTTGTCTCGCTACGCATAGTGCTATATACGTCTTTAACGCATCAATCATGTATCTTGTATCATTTGAATAAGTGTGTGTCCGCAGGTTCAATCGCGTTCTTTTGAGACCAAAGGGAGGGTGACTCAAGTGGTAGCCAGACCCACAGCCCGGACGGGATCCCTATTCCAAATGGTTCAAGGTATAATTGGGACCTTCTACCGGGGAGATCCTCTTACTTTTGGCTGGACAGATTTTCCCGTCAACAGATTTTGGCGCTAGAAGGAGGGCCTGAATGGCATCCTCCCAGCATACAACCAACGATCCATCACAAACTCCCCATGGGGAGGTCATAAACGATGATACTATCCCTCCCCCATTAGAAGATATTCCAGGGGAGGAGGTTCCATATTATGAAATTACCAGAGAGCAGTTGAGAGCCTTGTGCCCAGTTGCCCGCAATCTCATCAAGGATTTGCGATATGCCCCAATCATGAGTTTCTTAACCCATACTAGGACCCCTACTGAAAACATCACTCGTAATGGTGCCTTGGTGAGTACCATACCCCAGTTGGTCAATCTCATGGTTGAAGACCTCGCCACCGCTATTCAGGGTGATGAACCAATTCCTGAGCTCCAAGTGGGTGAAGAGGAGGAATTTGGCATGACTGAACCTTTCCCTGACCCTTAGCCTAACCAAGCCCAACAGAACAACCACCAGGCACACCCCCCACCCTGGGAAGGCGATGGAGATAGGGGCCGAGGGAACGAAGGCGAGGCAAATAGAGCCCGCAGGAACGAAGGCGGGGGAAATAGAGCCCGCAGGAATGAAGGTGAGGGAAATAGAGCCCACAAAAATGAAGGCGAGGGAAATAGAGCCCGCAAAAATGAAGGTGAGGGGAATAGAGGTTGCGGGACTGGAGGTAGAGAAGATAGAGGTCATGGCCAAGGACACCGTGCCAACCACCGCCGCCCAAACCCAAATGGGCCGCCTGTCTACAATTGGGGATATCTCAGAGACATGGCCAATCGTGAGAGATATCAAGCTGAACACTCTCGCCATGAGGGGGAAGCATCGGTGTCAGGTACAGGGAGTGAATCTAAGTCTGAGATCAGGCACCACCAGCATGCTAGGAGAGTGCAACCACTTGCCTGGATGGCCCAGTCCCCAATAGATCTTTTGGGCCCCCTCCACGACCTGCCTAGGCACCCCGAGAAGCATCTCCCCAAGTTTGATCCCGAGATAGGCACCTTGGCCGAGGATCATATAAGCAGCTTCTATCTTTCCCTGCGATTCATGAGGGTTCAAACAGATGACATTGCTTGCTGCCTGTTTCCGCACACTCTTGAAAACAAAGCGGCCGCCTGGTACCGCTCCCTCCCAAGTGCCTCCATTACGTCATGGGACCAGTCTCGTCGCGCATTCCTGCAGAAATTTTCAGAGGACAAAACCCCTTCCATGCTCCTCACGGAGTTAAGTACCATTAAGTGCCATAAGAAAGAGAAGGTTAGAGACTTCAATCAATTCTTTTCCACCATACTGCAAAAGTTTCCCCCCAACCTGGCATTGGACGACTCTATTACCATAGACTACTATACAAAAGCTCTCCCCAGGGATATCACCGTCTTCGTAAAACGCGAAGCTCGGCCCACCCTTGTAGCAAACTACACAACCACCTTCGTTGTAGAAAGATACATACTTTCTGTAGGAGTCATCGATCACAAGGGGAGATATGACCACAAACCAATCACGAAGAAAGTTCAGTCCTCCACAAACAAAACCGCTGATAAGGATAAGGATGCTTTCGACTTCGAGAGTATAGAAAAGACCCTCAAGCTATTGACAAATGAAGTATTTGACCTGAAGAGAAAGGGTATAGAATCCATGACTAGCACCAAGGCACCTAAGCTCTTTTTCAGAAAGAGCAACCCCAACACCAGCCAACCTCCGTCTAACCCGAACACTGTTCTCAATGTGGAAGAAATAGGAAAAGATAACTTTTTTTCTTTCCACCAGATTGCCCACTCTGAAAAAACATGCCCACAATCGATTGGCAGCATGACGGCAGTGGTAAATCAGCTTCTGGATGATCAAACCCCAGGGGATGCAGGGGAGGATGATGTTTCTGACCATGATGAATATTTTCCCCCAGATGAAGAACTGGAGTCCTTTGTTCTTGAGTTTGACATAATTCGCGGGGAAAACAATCTTACCATCACTGATATCAACATGGCAGACAATCCTAAGGCCCAACCTGTGCGAAATTATAGCCTGAGGAGCAAAGGACCGGTCCCTAAACAGTCCTTTGATGAGAAGAAAAGGGCTTTCTTAAGGAAGATTCTTCCCCCGAGAAATGAAAAACAAGTTGTTCCTGAGAAGCCCATGAATAACAACACCCGAGTAAATCAAAAGAGCAAGCTCCTGGTGGGGTCCCCCAAAACCACTACCGAGCCTTGTCCTCAATTTGATTCCACTTATAACATTGTAGAGGACATGAAGAAAACCAGAGCTAACATTTCCCTCTACGAGCTTGCCCGCATCACAAATCAACGAGAACTTATTCTTAAAGCCTTCGCCAATACCTCAACCACTAAGCCTGTGAGCAATACGTCCACGCAAGCCAGTCCGAGTGTTCAGTCTATTTTGAATGCCATCAATGCAAATTCCAGGGGATATATTCCTCCCTTCCTATTATCTTTTGAGATTTTTAACTTCAACGTCCATAACTGTCTAGTTGACTTCGGCGAGTCCACAAATGTCATGCCCCTATCTGTTTGTAAGAATTTGAACATCCGCCCGGAGAAAACTGATGCGAGGATTATCCAACTTGACAGATCACAAGTGCCAGCTGTAGGAGAGTTAAATAATGTCATCATCCGCCTTTCGTCTGATTCTAGAGTCCACCAATGTTTTGACATTGTGGTTGTTGAACTCCCCGAAGCCTACGGCCTATTACTTAGCAGAGACTGGTCCAACAAGCTGCAAGGGTATTTTTCCACCGACTGGTCCCACCTGTGGCTGCCTTACAAGGGTCGAAATAACCAAATCAGGGTCAAAAGCGAACCATATATGAAATATACTGTGACTGATTTGGACGCTACTAACGAACCCATCAATTTTGCCCAGGAGGAGCTTGGCATGTGCTTCTTGGAAGCCATTTTCGAATGCTACCATCCGCCTCAGTCTCTAGTAGACCTCGAGATCTAGTCTGAACTAACTCTTGTCACAGAAGACCAAGCCACTCCCATCTCACACGAAACTGAAATCCCTCCCCAACCTACAGCCCCGAAGGAGCCAAAAAATGATGTGTGGACCCTGTACTATGACGGTTCCAAGACCCATGACGGGGACGGTGCAGGCTACATCTTGATGGACCCTCAGAAGAACAAGTTCTTGTTTTCGTGCCGGCTAGAGTTCCAGTGCACTAACAACACTGCTGAATATGAAGCTTTGATTCTCGGACTCAAGAAGGAACTGGATTTGAAGGTAAGATGCTTACGGGTCATCGGAGACTCCGAGATTATCACTCGTCAGGTACGCAACACCATTCACTGTTTGTCTCCGCACTTAAAAGCTTATCAACAAGAGGAATGGAATCTATTTCTACTTTTGATGCGTTTGGAATCAAATCTATTCTTAGAATGCATAATGCAGCAGCTGATACACTGGCTAATCCTGCTGCTAGATTTACCGCTTTGAGGGATGGCTTTTCTATTGAAGTTATGTATAGACCCTCCGTGCCAAATGATATTACTAATTTACACATTTTTTATGATGATCAACAGATATTGGAATTTATGCTCAACGCTGAAGTATTCAAAGACGCGGAAATAGACAAGGCGGATCACGATCAAGCTTTTCAGGAAGAGCATGATAAACGCAAGGAGAACCCCATGCCCAAGGGGATAGTATCACTTGAAAATCTCTTTGATCTGCAAAGCCGATTCCGTGGGCCCCCAAATACCAAGGTACAAAGTTCCACCTTGGCACATCGGCAGGTGAACTTGGGATCAGATGATAACCCAAAGTTCATCAACCTTGGGAAAGATTGCACCGACCAGGAGACGCAGGCTTTCACCCAGCTATTTCGAAAGTATCGAGACGTATTTGCATGGACGTATGATGATTTACGTACTTGGATTATTCAGCACGTGATACCCATGAAGGAAGGTGTGAAGCCTTTCCAACAGAAGCTCAGAAAAGTGCATCCTACTTTGGAATCGATGATTCTGAAAGAACTTAAGAAGATTTTGGATGCACGCATCATCTTCAAATTTTTCCACTCCACATGGGTGTCAAATTTGGTCCCTGTACGAAACAAGTCTGGCGAGATCTGCTTATGCGTGGATTTCCGGAATTTAAATCAGGCCTCAAACAAAGATAATTATCCGGTGCCTCCGATGGAACAAATATTGCAAGTTGTGTCTGGATCCGAGATGTTCTCCTTGTTGGATGGATTCTCCGGCTACAACCAAGTGCTGGTAGCTGAGCCAGACAGATTGAAGACTACTTTTCGAACCAAATGGGGAACTTTCACATTCAGACGCATGCCCTTCGAATTAATAAACGCGGGGGCAACCTTCCAACGGGCCATGGATATAGCTTACCATGGTTTGATAGGACAGAGCGTGGTAGTCTATCTGGACGACGTCACCATGTTTTCAAAACACCGGGGCGATCATTTACGCCACCTCAAGCAAATTTTTGAAAGGTGCAGTAAGTACGGGATTTCACTCAACCTGAAAAAGAGTGTTTTCGCTGTGGCAGAAGGGAATTTGCTGGGCCACATTATAACTAAGCAAGGAATTGTTGTAGATCCAGAGCGGGCGAAAGCCATTGCCCAGATTCCCCCCCCAGCAGTAAAAAGCTATGCAATATTTCTTGGGGAAAATCAATTTTGTACGTAAATTCATATCAGATTTCGTCGAGATAGTCATGCATTTGCAGGGGATGATCAAGAAGAATGCAATTTTCAAATGGAATCTGCTGGAGAAGGAGGCCTTCAACAAAATCAAGCAGGTTATAGCTGAAGCACCATCCCTTCAGAGTCCAGATTTTAGCAGAAGCTTCATCCTGTATACTTTCGCTTCAGACTCATCACTTGCAGCTGTCCTCACACAGAAAGACGGCAACAATGATGAATGGCCTATATCCTTCATGAGTACTGGTTTACAAGGAGCTGAATTGAACTACCCTGAAATTGAAAAGCAAGCCTATGCAATCTACAAAGCAGTCAAGCATTTCAGGCCTTACATCTTGAAAAACCATGTCACGGTTTTCGTTCCCCACCCAGTTGTTTGCTCACTGTTCGTACATCAGGAGCTAGGTGAGAGGCGAGGCAACTGGGTGGCGTGCCTACAAGAGTATGACTTAGAATTTAAACCAGCACACACTGTTAAAGGACAACGACTATGCCAAATGGTTGTGGTGGCTAAAAGCTCACATGGAGTTGAAGAAGAGTGTTGGGAACAGGAAATTGACATGTATCAGAGTGACCACGCACCTCAACAGAGAAGCCCTTCTTGGTACTCTGAAATTTCGAGATATTTATCCCATGGCATCCTGGACCCTGCTCTAACTGCCCACAGAACCATGCAATAAGGCTCAAAGCTGCATCTTACCAGTTGATCCGAGATAATATTTTCAAGAAACATTACGATGGGGTTCTGTTATGCTTCTTGGAACATGACGAAGCACAGAAAATCTTGACCGAGATGCATGACGGACCAGCTGGAGGGAATTTTGCTGGTGATACTACCGCCCACAAGATAATGCGCATAGGATACTATTGGCCAACCCTTTTCAGAGATGCGCATGCATATGTCCGTAAGTGCACTCAATGCCAGAAATTCACAAACCGGGAAGCGTGGCCAGTCACCCCCTTACTATCAGTAGCAGTGGAGGAAACTTTTCAACAGTGGGGTTTGGACGTGATTGGCGAAATCATACCTCACTCTTCCAAGCAACATCGATATATTCTTACTGCTACCGATTATTTCACCAAGTGGGTCGAAGCAGCACCTTTACGCCAAGTCAATGATCAAGAGGTAATAGAATTCGTCACTCATTCCATCATCACCAGGTTTGGCGTTCCAACTTCCTTGGTTTTTGATAATGCAACTTACTTTTCATCTTTTAAATTATATGATTTTGCTCTGGAAAACAGTATTGTTCTTAAAAATTCTGCAAATTATTATCCCCAAGGAAATGGGTTAGCTAAGTCAACTAATAAAAATCTTATCCACATCATTAAGAAGACCCTGCTGTCACACCAGCGCAACTGGCACAATGCCCTTCACAACGCTCTTTGGGCCGACCGTGTCACACCCAAATCCTCCCTAGGCACCTCCCCGTATTTTCTCGTGTATGGAAAAGAAGCAGTTCTTCCTCCCCATTTATCTCTCCATGCCCTTCAGTTGTCCCAAGAATGTCATGGTACCCCATGCCCCACCTTGCAGACTCGAATCGACACCCTACTGAAGTTGGAGGAAGAAAGACAAAAAAACTGGGAAAAGTTCGCCATCCACCAAAGCCGGATCAAGAGATGGTTTGATAGAAAATCTGTAGGGAATAAAAAATTTGAGGTAGGAGACCTGGTCCTAAAGTGGGATAAATCTCACGAAGAAAAGGGAAAACATTCCAAGTTCCAAGCACTGTGGACAGGTCATTTCCAAGTTAAGGAGAAATTAGGTTCCACACGTTTAGACTGCAAACTCTTGAGGGAAGAGTTGAGGTCCTCCCGGTAAATGGGAATGACCTCAAACATTACTTCACTTAGCAGCCCTTAGAGGGTTATCTTATCCTTGTACCATAGTTTCCGCTTTCGTTCCTTTTTGTAAAAAAAGTAAAATAAATAAATAAATAAATTAGTATAAAAAACGGAAGGAATTGTCGAAGCCACGCAATTGGCACACTACAACAGGTTCTATGCTGATGGGAGGCCTTTCCTGATAGACACGAAGGTGGTAAAAGCTTGCTTGTAATTAGCACCTAAAGGTAGCACGTGACCTAGCTCAAGCCATCAAGTGTGGGGAGCCCACCTAGCAAGTTTGAGAGGGTGTCTGCAAAAAGAAAGTGCGATACAGTGGTAACTAGATCGGAAGGGAACAGAGTTACTCCGGGTTATGTCAGGGCATCCGAGAAAAACCAAAGTCCTCATATCAGACCAGGAGCAACCTCTCTGCAAGTAAAATAAGTCAGGATCCCTCATCCGCCAAGGAAAAAAATTTCCCATCTCAATAAGTGCCATGAGCACATCTAAATAAGTGCCTCAGGCACATTCAAATAAGTGCAATAGCACACTAATAAAGGGTAAAGTATTGAGAAAGGCTTCCTGCGTAGAGAGGTGATGTAATGACTCCGCCGGGGTACTGACCAGGCTCGCTGGCAGTGGAGCAACATTCATGACTCCTAGGCAGTGACTCCGCCGGGACTGAGAGGTTCGTTGGCAGTGGAGCAACACGATGAGGACAAAATAATCGTACCGGACCCTGTAGCCGCTTGGATTTCTCCGACCCTTTCGGTCTGGAAACCTGAAGAAATGAAGTTCGGTTAACCAGCACCCAAACAAGCCAGCAGGCCAAGCAACCTCGCAAGGTGTCAAAGTCAAGGTAGTGTCGACCTTAAAGTAAAAAGAACAGCTAGTGAAGGCCCCTCACTTCCCCTCCAAGGCCAACCATTGGCAGAGACTCTGACTTCGACCAGTGAATCGAAATTTGTTGTAGCCTCTACAACACCCTCCAAAAAACCCACTTCAAAATTTTTTGGAGCCCCTTGAGCACAAAGAAAATTTAAGTAAAGAGTCGGGAGGACTAAGTCACTGATTCGCAAATCTTAAAATTTGTGGAAAATCGCGACCCTACGACCTTGCGACCCCGCGACCCTGAGGTCGCAAGGTCGCAAGGTCTCTAGGTCGCATCCTTTCCACTTCACCTTGCCATGTGACCTTGTGACCTCATTTATGGCCCGCACGTGTGGCCTTTATATATATAGGAGGTCGCTAGGTCGCATTTCGCATATGCAGCGGATAGAAAAAAAACGCCTCTGATAGGTCAACTGGACTGCGATTTTCCCGGGTAAGTTACCATTTTCCTCCTGCTGTTTCCTTTTTTTTTTTTCTTGCCTAATCTCTGCATCCCTTAGCCTTTAAATTTCCCCCTGCCTTAGTCATTCTTTTCATTTATCACTTAGGGCTTTTCTTTTGATTCCAGCTTTCACCCTGCTTTCCCAACTTTCACAATTCCTCATCCAGTCTCCCATGGCTTGTATCCTGCTCCAGAAACTATCCCCTGGCTCTGTCTGGACCCTTTTAACCCTATGTTTTTCAAGTTAAAGGCCAAAAACAACTTCACACCGCGCGCGCCAAAACCCCAGCAAGCCCTAGCGTGCCTTGCGACCCTGTGACCTAGTCACAAGGTCGCAAGGTCGCATTTCCACCATTTTCTTGCAACTTGCGACCCAGCGACCCCGCGACCTAGTCGCAAGGTCGCAAGGTCACATTTCTGCTATTTTTCCACAATTTTCAACCCAGCAACTCCCCGACCTAGTCGCAAGGTCGCATCCCCGTCAATTTCTCACAACCCATGACCCCGCAACCCTGTGACCTAGTCGCAAGGTCGCAAGGTCGCACCTTTTCCATTTTCTCACAACTTGTGACCCCGCGACCCAGTAGGATAATTATTCAGTTATGCCTGTGTCCTCCATTGAAATAATTGATTAGCTGTAACTGGTCTTGTATCATCATGGCATCTTTCTTATCCTGGGATTCTTTCATGAATATGACAGGTGAATTTGAAGCAGACTTGGAGTGTATACCTGTCCCCTCAGATTCCAGCGACATGGGACCTCCAGTATCTTGGAAAAAATACAAGCACCTGGTAGTGGAGGATGTAGATATGGACATGCCAATGTCCCCACCCCTGATCTACAGAGATACACTATGCACATTTTCCAAAGGGGACAGCATGCGCTGGTACCAAGTGTACCAAGAGTTCGCTAGAACAGAATTCCGAGAGGACCTCCCTGATCGGGAGATATACTTAAAGGTCAAAAGGTCTAAGCTACATCTCGCAGGTGCCCATCCAGCTATATTCCCATGCCCAGAGATGATAGATTGGATTATACAGAAAACTGAACCCAAGAATTTCATAATCAGAGATAGCGAAGGCAAGGCTTTCACAACACTCAAATGCTTAGATGCTCATGTTTATTACTCTTTGCCTGATCGAGAAGAATATTTCACAGAAGAATGGGCTATCACCCATGCAGTTCATATAGTTGACACCATAAAGCAGTGGTGGGAGGAGCCTGAGAAATTTAAGGTCAAGAAGGACCAGGAATATCCAGTGGCGAGCCTGAGGAAAGTATATAAATTAGTGGCTGCCATGCTTTGCAGATTGTACGGGCGCCCCGATGCCACCACCTTCAACGGCACATGGGAAACTATCATGGAATATGTCACAGTGCACGGAACCCATTTCAACTGGGCTAGCATATTGATGACCTCCATGCATACAAACTTATCCTCGGCATTGGTACCAGATGAAGGAATGCCTTCTAAATGCTATATGGCCTCTTATTTGTTGGATGTCATCTGTTCAAGGTTGCACTTTGAAGGATGGGTGCATAACTGGGATCCAAAACAGACCAGTTCAATCCACTTACAAACCAAGGTGTTTTGGGAATCCAGGTATAAACAAGACATAGAGCTGATCTCTCAAGTGTTCATCCCCGCTCTATATATAAAATTGTTCGGCCAAGACGCTCCTTGCATGTCTTGGCGAGCCATGGAAATGCTAGTCAAGGTGGTGCATTGGTTCCCATTCCTCGAGTATATGTTCATTCGAGTCTTTGGCTCGTTCACGACCCCACATGCTATTCCTCGTTTTGTAACAGACAGAATGCTCATGCAAGAGGTCTGTTTCCAAATGTCTTCAAGTTTCTCCAGGGTCCTGTCCAAGGGTAAGAAGAAACCATGGCCTACACTACCCCTCACTATCGGCGCATACATAGTCAAAGACTTCAGAGAGGTAGAGGCAGAGACAGAAGAGATGAAAGGTTTCCGCCTTGGGGCATTAGAATACCGAACATACGACCCAGAGAGGATAGTTCCTGATCATTGCAAGAGGGCTAAATTCAAATGGAACTACCAGCACGTGGAACGCCCAGGAGAAGATGAAAGAAGAAACTGGTACAATGCAGATCGACAACTTGCCTCGGGGGCAGACTCTGGCCAAGAAGACCCAGATGACCAAACCTTGGAAGACAAGAGTCGTGAATTAGGAGGCACTTCTTCCTCTCTGGCTAAAAAGCCTCAAACCAGTACAGGGAATAGTCCGTCTACCCAACAGAAAGAAATAGAGGCCAAAGCCCTGCAAGAGAGAGAGAAGAAAATGAAAGAGGATGAGGATAAGTGAAAGAAGAGCCTAAGGTCGGAGTAGAAGAAAAAGCATGCTGAGGAGGCCAAGAAGGAAAAGGAGAAACAAGAGGCGAAGGCTACAGCAGAACAGGAACTCAAGAAAGAGTTAGATAACATAGAAGTTGATCTCCAGAAGAAAGCGAAGCAAGCTGCAACAGCTGAGCGTAAAAGGAAAGCCGAATTAGAAGCAATGGTATAAGCAGAGCTCAGGAGGAAGAGAGAACATGAAAAGGCAGAAGCCGAACGCCTACGAAGAGAAGAGGAAGAAAAGAAAAAGAAAGAAGAGGAGGATGAAATGCTAGAGAACATTGAGGTATCTCCCCTTGAGGTGCCTCTAGTCAATACACGAGCCACGCTCTCCAATGTTATTTCCTCCCAGGGGCAAGAGGAGGAGGTATTAGAACTCACCAGGCTCACGTTCGATCAATTCTCCTTCAAAATCCGACAGGAGAAAATAATATGCCTGGCGCAAAATCCTTCCGCTGCATCCACAGTCGCAACCGAGGACTAATCCCGTGATGATAGCATCGGCTGGCACAACCTTCACTGCAGCCATAGAGGAGAATGTGACCGGAATGAGTAGAGATATTGTTTCTCTACAGAATAGGCTACATGAAGCAGAACAGTAGGAGAAAAGGGCAGAACAGGCAAAGATGACATTGAGAGAGGAGGTTCAGCAACTCCGAAACAAAACTCCCCCTATCAATGAAGTTCCGCTTACCGTTCAAAGGGAGTTCGATATATTAGAGGCTACCATGAGGAAATTTTATGGGGAAATGTTTACCATAAAACAAATAGTCGCCCCATTAGTGAGAGCCCAAATGGAGACTAAGCAAAATCACGAGCAGTTGAAGGAGGCTTCAGCTGCCTTGGACAGAATGATGGACTGGACAGGGTGATACTCTCAGGCTCTCGAAATTTTTCCAAAGAAGGATTGGATTCACATGCAAGATGCCAAAGTCCAAATCCGTATGAAAATGTAGTCCAAGGATAAGCTATCCAGGGACTTAGACAAAGTAATGACTGCATACGAACACCTAATCAGCGGCATTGATTCGATGCACATCCTTCACCACATTCCTTCGCTGGGTGCATTGGATGAGAGGAAGACCTGGGAACAGGTGGATCAGGAGATCCATTCATTTTTTCAGCCCATTAAGCAAGCTACTTCCACTTCCGACCTTGCGGCGTCACGAGAGAACCTGGGCCAGTTTCTTGTCACGCTAGTTTAGATCTACACCAAGCTCACTTCTCTGTCCAACCAGATCTTACAGAAGAAGGAGACTCTAATCCCAAACTCCTTGGAGTGTATGCACCGGCTGAAAGAAGAGGTCCCTTTGGTTTCTCCCATAGCAGCAGACTATCAGACTTGGCAAGACTTCCTTAAAGGAACACAGATTGATACCCCTGATCTCACAATTGCGCACACATCTTCATAATCCAGTGGCAGTAGTTTGATGGGAGCTTTTGGAGACAGGTCGTAGGTCACACCACCCAGACAGGTCGCAGGTCGCATTTCCCAGACAGGTCACAGGTCGCATTGCCTAGCTGAGTCGCAGGTCGCAGGGTAGCTCAATAGTCAGGCAGGCGAAGGGTCAGGAAGCCCAAAGGGAAAATTTTGAACTATAAAACTCCCTTCGAGGAAAATGTAAAGGATATTTTTTTGGGGGGACTCAAGAGCTATACAACATTGTATTGAAAGATAACACTCTTGTGCATATGAATACAGATACTTGTTTAAACTCCTTTTGGATCTGATGTGTTTTGCCTGTGCGAACACTATGAGTATTTCTTATACAGTTTCGAAAATATTTTGGTTAATGAAGCTGCACTTTTAGTGGCATCATTTACGCATTATGGTTATCTGTACTTTTGTTAATGATGTTTAGTTCATTTTTCTTTCTTAATGGATGTTAATGACTTTTCTTATCAGCATTTGTTTTATCTTTCACGAATGTAAAGGGGGCATCTCGCCATAAAGAATTGTTTCTTTTGTGCTCAGAACAGCCTACAAGCATAACCCCAATGATGTGTTGTTAACATCACCTCCTTCGACGTCTATGCTTCAATATTTGTCTCGCTACGCATAGTGTTATATACATCTTTAACGCATCAAGCATGTATCTTGTATCATTTGAATAAGTGTGTGTCTGCAGGTTCAATCGTGTTCTTTTGAGACCAAAGGGAGAGTGACTCAAGCGGTAGCCGGACCCACACCCTGGACGGGATCCCTATTCCAAATGGTTCAAGGTCTAATTGGGACCTTCTACGGGGGAGATCCCCTTACTATTGGCTGGATATATTTTCCCATCAACAGGCTGACACAAAACTCCCAAGCCTTTTCTAACCTTAAGCCTAGCCAAAATTTTGGCTCTGAAAATCCCTTTACAAGAGTTATGAGGAAGTATTTATAGCCAAAGGGGGTGAATCTTGGCATACCACCTTGGTGACTCTTAGATTCCCCTCATGAATCCTCAGGTTACATTTTATTCTTCAAATTTCATCATGGACAAATGGAATTTAGCTTATACAAAAATTAAAAATAATATTACAATTTCCACTCGTACCCATATAAGATAAAATAGGGTAGAGATGACTTGACAACCTAAAAATAAAAAAACACTATGATGCTGGATTTAGGGTGAACTCAAGCCAAGAATCTTGGACTTGATGTCTCTCGGTCACATACTCATGCTAAGATTGGCACTGTGTATGGTCTCCCCAAACAGTGAGATAGTGTCATGTTGGAGGCAAACTCTTTCCTCCATAGCATCCAGGTACAATCTTTTGGAACCGATCTTCATCTCTTTCTCAATCAGGAGTAACATAATTTTGATCTAAACCGGGCCACCAATGTAGGTCTACAAGTTCTATTTGTTCACGTCCATGTCCTCCTAGGTGGTCATTTTCTCCAGCTACTCCAAGTACGTACTGATCAATCTCCTACTAGACTTGCCTTTTTTGTTTAGTATCAGTGAGTGTACCAACTGATGGGATCCAGTGGGTTCTCACCATGAAATCAAAATTTTTTTATATCCATAGATATGAGGATTGGATTTTTCCAACGAATGATGTGATTTTTGTTTGTTTTGTATCAACATCTAAACTCTATCTTTCTATAACTCTACCTGCAGCTTCATATTATTCACCAGTGTAAGTGGTGTGGCCTTGTATCGAATTTTCCACTCATGCACGATGGTGATGGAATCTTGTACATTCTTAAGGATTCTGAAAAACTCTCTGCTCTTCCGTTACGAGTCATTTAAGAAGAAACCTATCTTATGTACAGTCAAAAACTCCTCATAAATGTCCCGCATAATGTCAAAAAGTGTGGATACTTCAGTAAGTATCCATGCTCTTATCTCCTCATAGTAGACCTATGCAGAAGATGCATCCTACGCTACTACATAGAGTTGTTCATTCTCTTACTGGAGTTCTTGTATATTTTGTGCAAACTGCTTATTCTTAACCACTAAGAACTAAGTGTTATTATATCTAGTTACCCATGCTAAGGCCAATATGGCATTGGAAATGGTGTTTGGATTCTTTCTGGTGTGTGTCACGATCACCCATTCTCTCATGAATGCAAGTGATGCATGATCATCCGGGAAGTGATTTCTCTGTGCTTATACAATATTCTTCTGCAGTTCATGAAATGAAAGATTTTACACATCCATGAATAGATCATCATTAAGGGGAACTACCTCCCCTTCCTCACTCAGGGATTTCTCTGTGATTGAAGGTGGTAGAGTCTGAAAGGTGGTTTGAGGTGTACTAGGAATCAAGTTTATGTCCTCATCTTGTGGCTCCCATCCCACTTCCATATCCGTGACTTTAATCAAATGTTCAAGATCTTTAGAAAAATCTCGTTCCTGCATCTTTTTTCTCACTCCTTCTGATGTTGGCTGATCATGTATATATTCTTCAACCTCTATAGTTGTCATCTCTTTTGTTGTGGCACCTTTCCTTTCTTCCTCTTCTTGCTTTTTTCTCATCTCCTGTTCTCTTCTTCTAAGTATTCCTTCTCTCTGATTCTCTACTTTGCTCTCTTCTTCCTATGTCCCCTCTTTGCTTCGATTTCCAAAGATAATCTCAATGAGGGGATCTGATTTAGTTTTCCAACTTTGTTCCTCTTTTATATTTTTCTCTTCTATTGTTCTCTTATTCTAATTATTCCTTCTCTCTCATTCTCAACTCTACTCTCTTATTCCTATGTCCCCTCTTCGCTTGGGTTTCCAAATATACTTTCTCAATGAGGGGATCTGATTTAATTTTCCATCTTTGTTCCTCTTTTATAATTTTAAATAACTTCTTCTTTCCTTTGACCTTCACCGGACCATTTCTTGTCGTTACTGCTTCTTTCAAAATTTATTCCACCTACGCTACAACTCGAGAAGTCCCAACCATATTGATCATCTCATGAGGTTGGGAGGAGTTATAATAGTTCTTCCATGGTTCCTCCTTCGGCCACCAATATATACCATTGAACCAATTTTGGTATACTCTCACACATTGTTCTTTTCAAATTCCCCTCAGATTATACATATTGTAACTCATTGTGAAAAACTAGAACCTGAATATGGATTTCCCTTCAACATCTGTGACATTGAGATTCTTAATCTCGTATAATATGACCTGCAAATGAAGATTTGGCCTTGGTGCCTTATTCATGGTATGCAATGTTGCTAACAACTCTGTGGAGATATGATAATATACCTATTTCATGAAAAAAAATTCAATGGCATATCTTGGAAAAAGATGTGGCAGGTTGTACCCGCTGAATACTATGATCAATGTGCCATCTTATAAGGTGAACCAATCTGAAATATCTAATTCGCCTCCATAGTTTCTTGTGGCATGCAAGGTGTGTCCTCCTGAAATATGAGCCAGTAAAGTAGGATGATTAAGTGATCAGTAAGCTGATCCATGACTCTGTGATGACTGCAATCCGAGAGTAGCTTTCAATAGATATGTATGACAGTTTCTCTTGGTCTCCATGTCTAGTTCATGCCAGGGAACTTATTTTGTGCACATATTGCATCCAATAAGTATTCATACATGTAGAAGTGTGCTTGCTCGCCCTTGGGTGGATTCCAAGCATGTTTCACATGGATTCTTAGCTGGTGAGCCAAAATATTTGACCAGTTGAATGACTTCACCTCATTCACTACCTGGTTCAATAACATATTTCATCCCTCTGGAAAGGTCTCTGTGTTTGGTTGGCCATATATTTTGCAAGATAGTATGACCAAAAGTTGACAGGATTTCCCGAATGATTTTTTCTTGTACATGTGGGTGGGTGTATGTCTAAACTTTGTTGGATCCTTCACCCAGCTCTTGATGATATATCTTGAGTTCATGTAGCTATGAGTGGAATAGAAAAATGATTCCATGTTCTTCACTGGCCTAGGAAGATGATATATATACTTAAAATATGCTTCCAAGAATGTATCAAGCTTATGCTCGTTGGTGTTTCTCAATGTCATAGTTTTCACATCAT
Organism: Pinus albicaulis; assembly: GCA_034641835.2. Classification (NCBI taxonomy): domain Eukaryota; kingdom Viridiplantae; phylum Streptophyta; class Pinopsida; order Pinales; family Pinaceae; genus Pinus; species Pinus albicaulis. The sequence goes on from CM076584.1 coordinate 1,210,975,182, forward strand.
TGTTTGAGACAACCCAGCTGATCACATACGCACTGGGAAGGATGGATATGTGCATGTAGTATTGTAAATCCCCGACTACATGATGCTGAGATACAATTTTTGGTCCTACAAGTCTTCCTGAAATTCATTTGTAAAATCATCTTTAATCTGCTACCATGTGAGTTTTGATCCCTTCTCTATAAATAGTTGAGTGTTCGCATAACCTGGTAAGTTAACCGTAATTTGTTCAAATGCTTCCATAATACTTCTTTCAATGGTTTCCTTTGAGTAAGCTCTCTTAGATGCCATTGTGAAAGTGACTATTGGGGAGATTCTCAGTAATTTTTGTACCTGTGGGACAGAAATGACACCAACGGTAAGAATATATCAGTTATAAGAAAAACTAATTTTAGGACATGCTCATGCAACACACTAGGAAAATGACTGGAAGGATTGCTCAATTTTTACTGGGAAGATTTTCTAACTGGTTGAGAAGACTACACGTTGTGTAGTCCCAATCGTCAAGGTCAAAGCTTAAGGCTTGAGACTGCACAGTGCACAGTTCAGCTTAGGCAATGAGCCAGGAGAGACTCTGGATTGCACAATATCAATGGCTAAGGATGCAATAAAAGGAATAGACTTGGGAAATTCATAGTGGGGCTACCCTGTATTACGCATTTCATAGTTCTAGAGGCCAAAATCTGAGCTTGGGTCTCAATATTTCGCAATGCCCAAGGGCAGTGTGAAAAACGAGTATAAATAAGAGATGGTGAAGGATTGAGTGTAGATATAACTAAGTGTGATTGAAATAAGAAAAATTGACTGCAGAAACTAAACAAATAAGAAGTGAATGAGATCAGTGAGGAGATTCACCCCAACAATGACCATCGGTGAAAAATGAAGAAACCATGCACCACTTGTAAAAGAAAAATGATAACTGGAAACAAAAATTCTACATACCAAATAAATTAAAAACCTCAGAATGCATGCAAAGAAAAAGGAAAAACAAAACTCATGCAAGACAAACGGAAAAAAGAAAAAAAAAGAAAAAAAAAATGACTAAAGGTGATAAATGAAAAACTCACCCAGAAAAGTGATGAAAATCGTATCGAAGGTTCCTTGATCTCCTAGGGAATCCTAGAGCTCCAAGATCGAGTGTGAGAATGAGCTCTAGGGGTGTAAATTAAATAGATTTTAGGCATTAGGGTTTATGACGCACATGCCAAAAAGCAAGGGAAAAGCAACACATGGCAACAATTTATAAAAATAGCAAGTGTGCTTCCTTCAAGTTACTAAAAATAGATCCCTAAATTTAGGGTTTTTTTTTCTCTTTTAGATTTTTCCAGGAAAAAATTTCATGCACATCACAGAGAAAGATTGTGCAGTTCTAGAGAATTGGCAGCTCTTGGCTCAGTGCATTTTGTTTGTGTCAGAATATGAATTTTGCCATCAGTGATTAATATCATCCCTCTCATTTTCATTTTAGGTGTCTCACTCCGAAATTTTTATATCATTCCATTAGTTCAGGCTAAAAAGTGTTTCACTAATGGTAGCCTTCCTCAATAAAACTTCACTCTCCCTCAGAAAATCGCATTTTTTGACTCACTTTCGTGTCTTCTTGAGCATAATAACACATATGAAAAGCTCATTTCACCATCTCTTGTCTCAGTTAAATTCAACCATGGAGGTTAGGTTATTCAAAGTCTCATTAGATCATTAGGGTTTTGAATTTCAAGGTCCAAAAATGCATTATTCCATCCCAATAAATTAAGCAAACAAATGAGAGTGACTCAATGACATTCTATTTCCATCTATAAAATATCATCGGTATGTAAATATTATATTTTTAAGTTGTAATTTTGATTTCATATGATTTTCATATCAAAATGTCATTTTGATATGAAATCAAAGATGTAATTTATTTTTATTTCCTATGTAATTTTATGTTTTTTATATGTAATGTTTCACTCTCTAGTTTCCAACTCAAGCACTCATGCCAAAACTGAAGGAAAGAAAAGACAAACTCCATCAACTGATCAACTGATCAACCTACAAAACAAAAAGTTAGAATTCAAAGAGCATTAGTGTGAAAATTTGAAGAGTGAAAAGTGAGACATAAGGAAAGTGGGTCTTCAAAGCATAAATTAAATCCACTTAAGTATAAAATCCCTCAAACACTTCAAATCAAAGTTCATTTGTTTCATACATCCTTAAGAAAACCTTAGCAAAGAATAAATTTTTGGGTTTCAGAGTGAAGTTGTGCAAAACAAGGTCAGAGGGCGTGTTTTGCATGGTCGCTACGCGTTTGTCCTAGATGCTGCACTTTTTGCAGAAAATCCAGTGTATTTTCTAACATTGTTGCGCGTTTAGCCTGGCCACTACGTGTTTACCTTCGACACTGTGTGTTCACCCAAAACTATTCAAAAATTCTCTTCCATACCTCAAAATCTCATAGATTCATTCCAAAACTTCAAAACAATGATTTTCTCATGCCTCCAGTATGCCAGTGTGTAAAAAATTTTCCTCACTCCATTTTATCAAATGTCAATTTGATGTGTGATTGTGCTTAAGGTAATTTAGTGCCTCCTTCTAAATTCAAAAACCCTATTTTTCATTAAAATCCAATTTACATATAAAAGTGGTCCCTTAGCCTTCATATAATCTTTCTCACATCCTAAAACACTTTCCCAACTCCCTACATTTATATTCCCGTCACCTAAACTATCATATCCTTTAAAATCCTAAGTCCTAGGGTTTCACTTGCCTAGGCTCCCTTCCATATTCCCATCTCCTCCATTTCGTCACACCACCCTTTACTTCATACACTTTCATTTCATTTCATCATATCCCTAGGGTTTTGACACCAAGAAACATCATCGCTGAAGAGGAGAACATAAGTCATAGTGAGGAGAAAGAAAGATAGGAGAGAAGGTCATATAAAAAAGGAGGGAGATTCATTCGACATGAACCAGAAAATACCAGAGAGATTATGGAATCTCCCATCACTGTGGCATGCTTTAAGCATGTAGGTTATTTTGAGTTCTGTAAAAAAGTGCAAAGAGTCTAGTACCATCCTATGTTGACAAGATTATTTATTTCCAGCCTCCATGACAACCAGGTCACCCTTGCCAATGTCAATTTCACTCTGTCCAGTGAAATTATATCAGTTTCCACTACGATCCCAAATGTTGGGGAGAAATAGTTCAAACAAGGAAATTTGAGTCACTATTATTATGAGCCATATGTTAAACTAAGGTACAAGAATGAGAGAAAGAAGAATTTTCCTTTCTTTTACCTCCTTGACAGATATGTCCCCATGATGAAAATCATCATGAGATACTTCACCTGTGAGGGAAGGTTTTCTAGAATCTATTCCTATCATGTATGGCTACTCATGCACTTCACAAGGGTCAAAATGCTCAATATACCTTACTATCTCTACCAGAGCATTGAATAAGATGAAATTTATTGTCCAAAAGAGAGATTATGATCATCAAATGAAAAGTGTCTTTCACCACTCCCTTATCAAGATGATAGTCATACATCACCTTGATCAGTTAAACATTCCATGGAACACCTTCATATCCAATGATATTTTCACTATCCCACCTATTCAGCATGGCCAGGATGCACCTTCATCATCTCATCCTTCCACACCTATCCCTCCAACTCACCCTATTATTCATACATCATCACCAGATCAGTTCCCTTCACCTCCTTCACCTCCATCTCACATTGATCCTTCTTCTTCACCTTATTGTGACCCTTCATCACAATCCCATCATGATTCTGAGTCACCTAGCAGGGATGAGGACATTGAGGCAAAATGGGCTAGTTTTGTTGAGGTTGAGCCATTGCCCAAAACCTACCAAAGAGGCTACAGGCATGTGTTTTCTTCACTTAGAGTGAAGGGGGCCATGCATTCTTCATCAACACAACAGGTGGATAAAGGTAAGGAAAAGGTGATAGAGCCAACCATTTATGATGAGGAGGAAAATCATGAAACAGAGCATTAATATCAGTTGGTTGACCTAGATGTGGAGGATGAAGACAAAATAAAAAATGCGGTAGTAAAAGGTAAAGAGGCTAAGATTAGTGAGCTCCAAGAGAGTCTTGGGAGGGATAAATATGTGATTCACTTTCTTGAGCATGAAAATGAGCATCTGAAGACCAAACAGGTCATTAATGAGGTGAGATGCATTAAAGCACAAAGAGAGGCAGAGAAGGCTAAAGCATTACTTGAAGAGACATTAGAGAAGTTTGGTGAACTTGATGATGAGGAGGATCAACCTCCAAGACAGAGACCTAGGACTAGAGGCTAAAAAGAGCTCTATCCCTAGAGAGACAAAGGGAAGCTGAGCTAGTAGACCAACTTACCCTAAATGAACAAATTTCCCTAGAAATCAATGAGAACAAGGAACCATGGCTTGATAGAGCCAATATACACTTGGAAAAGTTGCTAGAGTTAGCCAACAAGGATAATGACTTGTTGAGGACAAAGGTCAAACTTCATGCCTGGAAAAAGAGAATTGCATTGGCCAAGCTCAAAAGAGCCAATGCCAAAATTGAGGACTTCACTAAGCAAGAAAAAAAAGGAGGCTAGATATACTTGCTGAGGTGACACTCCATGCCTCAAACATATTATCAGCAAATATCCCAACAATTTTGACAATTTTTTGGCAAATTTAGCATGTTGGTACATTTTTGTGTTTTTAAGGGTATTTTTTGCACAGTAAAATTGCCAAACATGCAGCACCTAGGATGCTATGCTCTTTTTTTAGGCATCTAATGGTAAATGGCCACCACCAGTATATTCATAATGGTGAGGACATCAACCCTGTTAATTTTCTAAGTTTTTGGAGGAGAAATGGTCATTGAAAAAGACAAAACACCATAAAAAAACCATATTTTTGCCTCAAATTTTGCCTTGTCACTGGGTGTTTACCAGTCTTGGGAGAAGTGAGTTTTTACAGGGAAAATGGGCTTCATTTTGCAAATTGAAGGTAGTTTTGGAAATTAGACTTGAAGGGCTTTCCAACAAGCCATCTTGGAAAAAATTTGGACACCGATAAGGAACCCAAATTCAGCCTTGAATAGAGAGGATGTGTTTGACAAGAAAAGGGCCCGGTTGACAAGAAAATGGTGCATTTGGCAGTCTTCTGAAATTTTCTGAGTTTTAGTCCAGTGTTGATTTTTATTTTGGGAAATGTTGAATTTACCTATGTAAATGATGAATATGAATGTAATTATCATGTTTTTACTATTTACTAGGGTAAATACATTAGGTAAATAAAAAAAATGAGGTCTAATGAATCAGTTTTACTTGAGATAGTAATAAGTCACTTTGACCATCCTATACTCTAGCTATCAGTTCAAATTTTTGTGTCATATATTCCTCACCTCATGGATTCGACCCCTGAGGATGAGTGAAGGTGGTTTTCATTTCTATTTAGATCAGTTCTTCACATTAGTCAAGAGTTGGGAGTTAGAATCAATTTGATGTTTGCTAGTTGATCAAGGAAATTGTACTTAGTTTTGGCCAAGATAATAAAGAGGAGTTGCAGCTACATTTATGGGATACCTGTGGTATTGAATGTATTTCATTGTTTCTTCTTCAGTATAATATGTTTGAAAGTATTGTGTCCATCTTCACTTTCATGTCTATTTTATGATATTTTACAAGTTAGAAATTTAGAATACATGTTTTCCATGCTCTATTTTGGGTAACTGGTCATATTTTTTTCATTATATTCTATCTCAGAGAAATAAATCTCTTATGATTTTCTAAGCCTTCTTACAATTTCAAATCCATTCCATAACCATTCCCTTCAAGTGATTTTCATTATACCTACCTTGCCCCATTGATCCCTACAACCCTAATTCATTTTTCCTGACCTAGCTTTCCTTGACTTAATTCCTTCTGTCAGTGATTTTCCCAACCAAATCAATTCAACAAAACCCCCTGCACTCTATATCTAGCCTAAAAACCCTAATTTCTCCAGCCCTCCTAGCTGTGACCCTTTTGGAGAGAGCCCTTTCTGGATTGATAGGGCTAGATATCAAGTCAAAAGCTTGGTTTGTAGTTACCTCTGTTGGGTTTCCTTCCTCAACCTTGGGAATATGGCGGAGTGATAACATATTGCACGATTTTTGAGCTCAGTGAGGAATTGCGCAGCTTATGGGCTTATTCCTGGGATACTAGTCATGACTACGCAATTCAGAATATCAAAGTCAATACTAGCTCCATGAAATCCGCAGTTTCAGGAGGCAAGCCCAGAACTACTGCATAAGACTTAGACAGGAGGTTAGCCCTTGACTTAGAAAATATTTCCTAAGTGAATAGAAGGTGAACACAAGCAAAAATGAAATATAAAGAACAATCAAAGAATAGATACCTGATAGCAGTGCAAGGTAAGCTCCTATGAAAATAAGGTTAGGCTCCAAAATATAAGCAATGGAACAATTTTGGAGGGTCGTTTTTGCCGCTAAAACTCACTGAAATGAATAAATGTACATAAAAATAATACATAGGACGATGTCAGGGAACATGGTACTTATCTGTGTTACCACACTAAGTAGTTGCAAGCTCTCCCCATTCCTCCCAACCATCGACTTGGTGGTTCATAAGATCAACAACTGGGTCACCTGCAATTTTGGACGACAACTCTAAAGGCAAGAGTAACCAAAAAATATTTTTACTTCCATGACCAAGGGGCCAACCCAACAGTCACATTGATCGAGGGCTCGAGGAACCCTCTCGGCTAATTTATGAGGTGCCAACCCAACAAACGTGCTGCTCTAGGTCTCCAGGAACCCTCCTGGCCATAAATAGAAACCGAGTTCCCACTAGAGCTCCATGATTTCCAAGCCATAAACATGGTCAACAAACCCTTGGAGCACCATGCTACTAGAGCCAACATTAGGGATGGAATCATAAAAAGGATGCATCCATATGACATGATTAACTTAATAACCGCACCCTGGCTAATACAGAGTCCAACACAAGGATTTACTAGCCATTAATTAGTCTAAGAATCCTTACCACATACTCACTGACTAATCCCCACTTACCTCCTGCCCCCCCCCCCAAAACAAAATCTCATCTCAAACTACACTTATTCATAAATGCATAGCTTAACTTGACATGTAGCACCCTCTGGAACCCTCATGGGTCCAAGGTACACTTTTCACCAACATATCTAACCATTTCCTTTTTATTTGGATTTGTTTCCCCTATACTCTTTCTGTGGAGTGATATTTGCATCTAGCCTTATTTATTAATATTAAGGATATTTACATTTATAATATTTATAATATTTACATCATGGCTCCTCTAGCCGCTTATCCAAAATTTTCATATTAGTATCTTTGCAACTACATGGGAATGCAGGCCAATAAATTAATTCTGGCTCACCAACCTAATATAAAAGGTACATGCATTTATATCATCAAAACCAGTGGGGGAATTACATTCCTTCCCCCCTTATTTTATGCATTGTCCTCAATAAATCGTATGTATAAATATACAACATATATAATTTATCAGTAAAAAAGGTGAGGTTATTCTTCCCTCATGACCTCTTCTTCTTCACAGGACACATCCCCGTGATCAAGCACGGTTTATTGTACCTTTACCATGCCTATGGCTCGATTCCAAAGCACATTGACTTTGGTGTCTAAAATCCACACCAATTGAACTTGAAAATCTCCCTTGGGTTCCACCTAAATCATTTTCCAATAAAAAATGTGATTAGTGCCCAACACATATTTCTTAAGCAATGAAACATGAAAAACATCATGAATATGTAGAGATGCAGGCAATGCAAGAATATATGCAACATGGTCGATCCTTTCTAGGATCTCGAATGGCCTACGATATCTAGTTTCTACCTTGGCACAATTTCCTAATTTGAATGAGTTTCTACCTTGGCACAATTACATGATCCCCTACTTTAAAAAAATTTCATGTCATGTTCCTGTCAGCGTAATTTTTTTTCCTATACCGAGTAGCTTTTAAATTTTTCTTGATTTTAAACATTTTCTCTTCCATGTCTTTGGGAGATTTAGGGCCCACCATAATTTTATCCACTGAGTTACTCCAACTAATCACAATATTACATTTTTGGTCATATAGAGCCTCAAACAGACTCATTTTTAAAGATTCTTGGTACTCGTTCTTATACACAAATTCACCTATATGGAGGTATTCCTCCCATTTGGAGGGTTTATCCGTCACATAAATCCGCAAAATGTCTCCAATTATTTAATTTACGTGTTCAGTTTTTCCATCAAACTTGTGATGATATATTGTACTAAAGTTTAAATTGGTAGCCAATCCTTTAAATAATCCACTTCGGAAATTAGATATGAATTTTGGATCTTTATCAAAAAATAATTTCCTTTTATAATGCACAAAACATAAAGTATGGGGAAATCAACAAACTATCTGAACTGAAGAAGATACCAATTTGTTTTTATAGCAATAAAATTTTTAGTCTCATAGTGTTGGAAGGAAAACTAAAATGTAGGTAACATTAATTGTATAAAAAGAATCCATCACCTGCCATAAGGGTTTCATTCTGTAAAGAGAGCACAACTGTGCTAAATTTAAATTATACCCATAAATCTAGCAACAAGACGAGATGCCATTTTCCTTCAACTCCTCGATGGGAGGGCAACATAAAAGTAATGATAAATTAAACAAAAGGAAATTTTAAACCCAAATATCCATGTTGAAACCCCTTCGAAATCAGAAGTAGCTTTAGAAAACCATGCATGCAAGGGGAAGTGGGGACCGGACGTCATTCTTGTGCAAGCAGAGGATGTCGTCCTCAGAATTTTAGAGAGGAAACAACAAAGAAAGCCTTCAAACAAAAAGGGTATGGAATACCTATTACGTTGAACAACAAAGTAGCCTAGAGAGAAACAAGGCGAATTTTTCTCCTCGGTGTGTACCTAAAAACAAAGGAAGTAGGGTGTGGGTATAGTTAAACATGAAACTATAATTATCAAAAAAGACAAGCACCCAAAAACTGTTTTGGGAAAACCCATGAAATAAATACGGCTTACCTGAGAGAATTTGCTCGAGAATGGTGGTCATGGCTTTTGAGGACTTGAGTTAGTGGTTCGAGCTCCTCTGTCACCATTTCCCAACATTATGCAAGGGTAAAAAGACGAAAATGCAAACGAGGGGTTTGCGGCCATAATAAAGTTGAAGATGAACTGGAAATTTTAAATAAATAATAGGCAACTAACACCTCGCTAAAACCTTCTTAGTAAACTATTCACAGTATAGAGAACTCAAACATAAAGGCATGGAAAAACTCGAGCCACAGTCCTACTTGCGTGGTAGCCATGGGCAAAGTCTGCGCAGAGAAACAATGGAGAAATTTGAATGAAAAATGTGTACTAGAAAACAGTAGCATAAACCCACCAAACCCGTGCTAATATTAACAGAGTTTCATTGTGATAAAGCCAAATGAGCAAGCCATAAGGGAGGATTACCTTAGGTGCAAGGATGAAATGTTGCAGAGTTGCAATCTCCAACCTTTAGAGTGGTGACGAATGAGCTGAAGCAACGAACGGGGAGAGGTTTGGTTACCCTAACCTCTCCAGCTCTAACACCGACCATTTGATGCAAAGTATTCCTATCAACAGTGCAGATGGACGCTAAGAAACATACAACCGTCTCCAAATTGTAACACCAAGCCATCGAAGATCCAAATTCGAGAAGGATTGTTAACAATTAAATAAATATTTTCATAGAATCCAACGAAGGCAAGTGGTATCTACCTTGATTGCAAGAGCAATCAATAGTTACAAATACACAATTATTGCAATCATAAAGTATAATCAAAGATATATCAATAAGAAATAATCGTAACTGAAATACTTTGTATAAGACTCATATACTCTTTATGATGTCGGACTATAGTTTATGCAAGACAATTATTAATCATTTCTCAGTTGTGTTATTTAAACATATGGTAATTAATACCAATAAAAAACTGAATAAGTTAATCTTGTAATGAATTCACGTTTTAGATTTCAGGGTAGTTTGTTACCATTAATGCATAGATAAAAAAATTTTAAGGTATGGTTTTTATCATAGTTTGTGACATTAACTCTGGATCTATCAAACGTCGAGCGAGATTAAATCTTGAGATGCAAACTTTTCCTCAAGTTTTGCACTCAAAAAATAGGTTTGCACCTAGAGAGATTTGATCCGTCTCGGCACTTGATAGATAGAGAGTTAAGATGGATCTAGGTTGGTTTACATAATTCTGTTGACTATGTCTATATGTATGAATAATTAGGGTTTAGACCTAAAATGTATTGGGTTAAATTTTAATACCATCCTTATTATTATTAACTTATTTTATTAATCATGTTTATATAATATTAGGGTTTACATTTAAAGGATGTTTGATATAGAGATTAGTTAGTAAGGTGACATTATGTGAAAACATATTTAATATAAGAAATACTTAATTAGTGGATAAATTAAATTGTTCACTGGTGTTTATTATCTTTAATATTGAAATTCTCATTATAATCTATTTCTAGTTTTTAAATTTATTTTTAAAGATGTTTTTTATTTTTTTATTTATTTTTTCATGTAATCAAACATTTTATCCATGTGAGTCTTTTTTTTACACTTTTATATAACCAACCATTTCACTCTCAAATTTGTGGAGAAGGGTAAAATCTTTTTTTTGGGTATGCAGGGTTCATAATTGAGTAACAAGTTATAGCCTAATAAAATGGTATAAGTTCAAACCAATATTTTCAAATTAAAAACATTAATTTGTCTATATATTAATTTAATAAATATTTTATTTATAGAAATTTATCCTTACAACATTACAATTTTAGTTTGAAGTTGTTTAGAATAGTTCGAACCATAATTTTTTGCCAGAATCTGGTTGCATTTTTTATGGTAGAAATGATTTCAACATCATCCAAAACCCTTAAGGCACTCAAAATACTAAAGAATTTCTCATTTATTATATACTAAAATATTAAAAACTACTAATTTTATATTTTATTTATATAAATTAACCCATAACGGCAGTTTTATATTTTATTTATATAAATTAACCCATATATCAATGCTATATTTAATAACAAAGTTATAGGTGAATTTTTATTTAAAAAAAAAAAAAAAAAAACTTATAATAATAACCAAGTTATAGGTAAATTTTTATTTAAAAAAAAAAAAACTTGTAATTTATTTGGTTTTTCAAATTGAAAAAAAAAAAAAACTAAATTTGTTCATATATTAATTTAATAAATATTTTAATTATAAATTTTCCAAAAAATCATATAAGATATTTTGGAACCGACGCGTTTCGAACTACCAACTATAATTAATAAATATTCTATATAGAAATTTATCCTTCCAACATTACTTTTTTTTAATTTTTTAATGATTAATTAACTATGCTAAAAATAAAAAAAGCTTGTAATTTTATATTTTATTTATATAAATTAACCCAAAGTGGTGGTGGCGGTTTTCTATTTTATTTATATAAATTAATCTATATATCAATGTCATTTTTAATTGCTATTTAATCGTCTTTTTATTTATATAAATTAACCTATATATCATTGTTATTTTTAATAATATCCATATTCTTTGTATATACTTCTCACTTTTAGATTTAAATCCAATTTAAATCTGAATATGGGCAATATGCCCCACCGTATGCCCAATCACATTTAATATCCTGTTGGGGAGAAAACAATTTTGCGATGATCAAAATCATCCAGGTTTAAAAATAAAAACAATGGCCCCATCTCCGCAACAAAAGTGAAATGCCATAATGGGACCATTTCGTTTTCGCGGTATTTATAATGAATTTTTTGATATAGCATTTTTGAAGTTCAAATCTTTGCCTTTGAGCTTGAGTCCCAGGAAGATCTGTGAGAGCAGAGCGTAGATCTTGGAACCAAACTAGCCTTTTGATTTAGGCAGCATCGTGAAATCACGAGTTAAGAAAATTCTGCAAATTGTTTTGAGATTCCGGCTGGTCAGTCTGCTCATTATTTCGAAACGGTCCAGGGCATCAGAGACTGATTCAGATTCGGATTATGTCTGGGACCCTGTGTCTAGGGCTTCATCGAGCACGGAAGACCAAGGTAAGAAGCGGGGCCGGATGCCCCGAGTTCCGTCCCAGTGTCTAAATGGTCTTTGCCATCAAGCGAACGAGGGTTGGAAATTGCCTCGCGTGCGGACCCCGGTGTTTCGAATTTTCTGGCTAACCAGAATTCTGTTAGCGGAATGCAGATGGAGGACGAAATTAATGATGAAGTGGAAAAGACAACGACTGGCGGTTTTCGGGAGTCCAGTCCTCACGTTTCGACCACAGACTCTGGAGACTGGATGCCAATCATTTTTCGCAAAACTGGTTTGAAAACTACTTCGCGTTCGGAATCTGGTTTGAATACTACTTCGCGGGCCCAACCTAATACTGGACTCGAGGGTTTGATGCAGGCGATCACGCTCCGGACTGTGTCACCTGAGGGTGGTGAGCTGCAGAGAACACCTGAACGCAAAGAGATGGCGAAACTTGGGGTTACAAAGTCAAACTGGAGGAAATTACTGAAGGAGGCTGGTGAGGATTTTAATAAAGAAAACCCTAGAAAGAAGAAGACGGCGATTGGGTCCCAGAAGTCCCGCGCACGTGTTTCGAACACAAAACCTGATTTGTCCATGCCGCTAAATTTACGCGACGCAGAGCCTGCGCAGACGGATTATTCGAGGGTTCTGCACAGCGAGGGATGTGCCCCCAAATTGGGGATGGGGGTTGATTCCGGTACCGGAGTCCAGGGTAGGAAGCGGGGCAGGAAACCCCGGGTTGAGAAGAAGAGAGGGCGGAAACCAAAGGTCAAAGAAGAGGAAGAGGATCCAACTATTGAATTTGGGGCTGCCCTAAATTTACGAGACGCAAGGTTGGAGTTTACCCCGCGTGTGGATCCTCCTGATTTTTCTGAATTGCCGGACCCTGATATTGGAGTCCCTGTGCTGATTGGAGTTGGTCTTGATACTGGAGTACCCATCCAGATTAGGAAGCCGGGCAAGAAGGCAAATGAGAAGAATGAGGGGTCATTTAATTTAAGCCACGCAGGTTTGGATATTTCTCCTGGTGCCAAGCCTGAAGTTTCGACATTTCTGGAAATTACCCCGCGTGTGGATGCTGGAATGCAGATGGAGGTCGGTCAGGATACGGGACGACAGGTCAGGAAGCGTGGTAGGCCCCCAGGTCAGGGTACGGGACGCCAGGTCAGGAAGCGTGTGGATGCTGGAATGCAGATGGAGGTCGGTCCTGACACGGGAAGCCAGGTCAGGAAGCGTGGTAGGCCCCCGACTGTGTCAAACAAGGGCGGCGATGATCGTGTGGATGCTGGAATGCAGATGGCGGTCGGTCAAGATACGGGACGCCAGGTCAGGAGGCGGGGTAGGCCCCCCACTGTGTCAAACAAGGGCGAGGATCGTGTGGATGCTGGAATGCAGATGGAGGTTGGTCAGGATACGAGATGCCAGGTCAGGAAGCGTGGTAGGCCCCCAGGACCCCACGTCAGGAAGCGTGTGGATGCTGCAATGCAGGTCGGTCCTGATACGGGATGCCAGGTCAGGAAGCGTGGTAGGCCCCCAGGACCCCAGGTCAGGAAGCGTGTGGATGCTGCAATGCAGGTCGGTCCTGATACGGGATGCCAAGTCAGGAAGCGTGGTAGGCCCCCCGGGAAGCGTGGTAGGCCCCAGACTGGGTCAAACGAGTGCGATGATCGTGTGGATGCTGGACTGCAAATAGAGGTCGGTGAGGATACGGAACGCCAGGTCAGGAAGCGTGGTAGGCCCCCGAAGCGTGGTAGGCCCGGGCCCGTGATAAACGAGGGCGATGATCGTGTGGATGCTGGGGTGCAGATGAAGGTCGGTCAGGATACGGGATCCCAGAGCAGGAAGCGTGGTAGGCCTCCGAAGGTGTCAAATCTCAATTCTAAACAATGAGTTATTAAGTTAATCATTGGCTTAGTGTATGGCTATATTTATTAAGTTAATCATTGCATCTGAATGGCTTAGTTGAAATGGAAATTTGGTTGTCTTTTGGTTATTCTGACAAGGTTTTCAAAAATATATATATACATGGTCCATTTCTTACTCTAGATGGTAGATAAGAGTCACTTTACGTGCGAGATGTATGGATGCATGGTCCAATTCATACCATAGTTCCCAAATTCACTCCACTCTTATTAGTTACCAAATTCTAATACCAATTCAGTGGTATTAGAAAAAAAAAAAAATTAAGAAAATTTGATTCATATTTAGAATAATTTGGAAAAAAATAAATTAGATTAACAAGATACTAATCTTTTTTTTTCTCAAAAGGAAAAAAAACATTGTCTAGTAAAAAATAAAGAGTACATTTCATGAACATCAAAAACCATTGTCTGAATTATATCTCAGCAATGAGATACATCACACTAATCTATCGTCTGCTTAAAGGTTCAGAGTTTATGGAATGTCTCTCTAAGGTTTAGATTTTATGGAATATCCACATGCCCTCGCTGCTAAAGCCAAAATAAATGGTGGCCTTTTTCAATTTCAAAGTCAGTAAATTTTATAAAGTTAGAGTTATGAAGTAAGTAAATTGGATGAAATTTTAAATAAGTTTAAATTAAAAGTTGAGGTGCTAAGTTCGTAAATTAGATGAGTAATTGAAATTAATTGAAAATTTAAATAAATTTAAATTAGAAGAAAATTTACATATTTTTAATTAAAAAATTAAAATATATATTATTTATTTAATAAATTTAGATAGCTTTTAAAATTAGGTAGCGATTTTAGGTTAAAGTATTGAGTTTTGAAAATAAAATGAATTTTGGAGAGAATAGTGAAATATAGTTTTTTTTGGTGAATTGTAATGTTAAAATTGTTTATATTAGCCAAAATTAATAGAAACTATTTAAATTTCAAAATTAATAAGAAGATAATGTGTAAAAGTGGTTGTTGTTATAGAAAAAAAAAAAAAACTACATAGCAAAAGAAGTTGCAAAAAGAAATTACTATAGAAGAATTGAAAATTTTTCATTCAAACTTTTACGATATGGAATTTGAATTTGAATTCGAATTCGAACTTGGTAACTATGATTCATATTCCTCCATAGCAACAGACATGGCCATGTATATAGCTTCCCATCGAATTCGAATTTTGAATTTGAATTTTGAATTTGTTAACCTGTCCTCGCTCTGGGCTCCTGCGACTTGCGAATTTTGAATTTGAATTCTGAATCTGTTTTTTAGATAGGTAACAACAACCTCCCCGGGTATATGTAGTAGCCTGTAAGCCACATATACAAAAAACTCATGACTTTCACAAACATTGAAGCTTCCAGCATTGAGAGCGTTTATTAATTATGGATTTGTTAACTCGCCCTCGCTCTGGGCTCTGGCTGCCTGCCCATTTTCTATGCGATGGCTACATTCACCACTGGGAAAACGACCACTCTCAAGGATGAATATGTAACACTCAACCATCAAAACTTACATAAAATAAAATAAGAATTTATTTACCCTACCAAATCATTAAACCTCTCTTTTAAAAAACAACTTACATTGTTACTATTTAACCATAATTCTAAGTACCTTACACTTTTATTAAGCAATTCGTTATCACCAACGTATAAGTCATATTTGAGCTTATCATTCATAGTTGATTTAACCAATCATATAAAACATATGGAATTTAATTATTCATATACACCATTTCATTTTTTATTAATCGTAATTCCCATAAACAAGCTATGATTATAACGGAATTACTACAGTGTAACGGTGCTAGGTTGTTACAGGATTTAACGCTGATTCAACATTCGAGATGCTTAACATAAAGACCCCTGTCCTTCGTGAATCAATACACGATCTCAGCTTTTAAGACTGGAGGTACACGTAACTTATTACCACTTGTACGCATTAATTCTTTCGCCATTTATTTTCGATCAAGATTCGTGTGTGGGCCACTTGCCCTCACGGTATCCAACTGATCTTATCAGATCTACGGTAAAATTTTATTGGCAGGATCTGGATAGGTTAACGAGATTACTCGCTCTCACACCTAACATTTGTGCAATGCTGCGATTACTTGGTTAATTCTTATATGGCTTCTCTGCCAGACATTCCGCTATGGTATTCCTTCTTGGCATGGCCAAGTCTAACCCTTTCAACAGACATAGTCAACGTTTGGCTCCCCTCGTAGCTACCCTTCATGAGGTTTTACCGGTAGCTGAATCACTTGGCCTGTCACCCTCCTCCGTCTCGGGTAAGAGATACTCTGTGATTTATACTTCCTCTATGCACTTACAATCTTTATTTAATAGTTATTCAGGAATTGTTCCACTACTTTATTAATACTATTTCATTTCTTTGTAGCTCGGCTTCTGGCTTTCA
The DNA here is from genome assembly GCA_034641835.2 of Pinus albicaulis. NCBI lineage: Eukaryota > Viridiplantae > Streptophyta > Pinopsida > Pinales > Pinaceae > Pinus > Pinus albicaulis. The sequence continues at coordinate 1,210,991,608 of CM076584.1, forward strand.
GGCGCGAGGTTACTTCAGCCACAGGTAAGGTAGTAAGCCCATTTCACCTTCAAGCGTCTAATTAAAAGGTTATGAAGCAAATTTCTTTATCTTATCCATCATTTTTTTTTTTTGCTTTCATTGTTTAACTCCTATTTGTATTTTGCAGGTATGCTTATGGCTGCTGAAAACCTTATTGTTCTCCAGAGTTATTTAGTCTCAGCTAATCTTTCTACAACTTTCTCCAAGTATTCCAAAAACAAGATTTTTTCACTCTAGAATGCAGAGTTTGGCACTGGTTGTGCAGTCATGGGTTTTCGAATTTGCTCTGAATTTGTTCAGTTTTAGAAATAGTTTTCTTTTAGCTCCAAAGAGCACTAATTTGTAGTTATTTGGAAAACCCTGTGTAGAAATGTAATTATGTACTGAATTTAAAGCTCGTTTTTGTATCCAGAGGGTTCCTCCGAGTTCATATTTGGGATTCCCATACCGTAGAATCTATTTTGCTTAAGAAATATTTAAGGAATTTATTCCATTGTGTTTTATTTGAATTACTTACGCATCTACATAGTTCTACTGTACAGGCCCTTTTAAAAGAACAATTAAATTACCTTTTCTCATATCTTGTTGTTGTCCGTTATCAGTATTATTTCAAAATATTTAACTAAGTAAGTTCAGGGTTTTTCATTTTGTAAACAAGTATGATAGTTACAGGTATTCTTTAAGATGCTTTGCGTATTTTTTTTCAATTTAAAAAGGTATTGAATACTTAGCTCTTCTTCGAGGTCTGCACCTTGGGTCGACAGTTTAGTCTACACATTTTCTTGTGTATTTCTCTAGGTTTTCCTGCATTTGATAGCTTGTTTCCACGATGATTAATTATTCGCGTCTTACAGTTTTCTGTGCTAAACATTAGTACTTCTAGCTAGTTTTTCTTTATGAAGAGTTTGGTAGATTGTGGTGACTGGACCACATCACCACTCTATCCTTGTATAGCATTTTACTGAGAGACGACAAGTCTTGGCTTAGGGTTTCACCCCTGACCTCGACTGACAGTCCCCTTATCTTTGTGTTAAATTAATATTTATGAAGCAGTATTCACATTACAGTGGTAAATATATACATCTTGTCATTTTATTCCTTGTTTGTTGTTTTCTTCTATGGTCTTCCCAATTATAGAATTTCCTTATTTATTTTCATAAAAGTGTACCAAAAGGAAAGAGTCTTATATTCAAGATTACAATTTCTATTTTCTTTCCATGGCACTTTTACCATATAGTTCCGTGGCATGTTCTCGGTTGTAACTATTCTTTACTCTTAACGAAATTGCAGAACTTAATGAAAGGAAATACCATTCACAAGTTCGCATAATATGAATCAACCAGAGTCTAAACACGGAATATACTGATATAGTTTACAACATCTTCCTTCTTTTCATAGTAGTATAGTTCGATCAAAAGCTACATTCAGTTTTATGAGATTCATTGTAACTTATATTTATTCTTATTCGATATATTTAAAAAGAATACTTGAACAGTAATACAAAGTTTAGTCCACGTTTTCTTTCTCAGCTTACTTCTGTTTTCAAAGTAACCATTCAGATTTATGGTAAACTTATAAATTATGAAACAAAATAAGGCAGACAATTTATTTCATTCATTTTCAACACGAGTCCATAGGGTTTTCATTGACTCTGTTACAAAAATAAATATCCGTGCACATGTAGAATGAATATATTTCAGTATATAAATCACAGAAAGTTACACATTTTACTTATCTGAATATGCAGTTTATAGTTGTGGTCCTCCCAACAATCAAGAGAGGCGATTACGACCTCCTCTTTTCCATGTGCTCTAATCCTGGATGGTACGGGTCAACATTGGATATTTCTGCTGTGACCTCAGGATGCCCAGTCTAGTCAGTGCCAGAAATAATTTTCAGGATTGCTGAGTGCTTTCCACTGGTCTCCACTAGCTATAGAATTCCACACTCTTCTTCCTCCTTGAACATAACACCTTACTCCTCTCTGGGATCAATGTCTTATCCCCGGAGGAGTAGGTAACTGTTTCCAACTATCCCCAACCTCTTTCCAATTCTTGGAAAACATTTACCATTAGCTTTTTACTTTTTATCAAGTTATTTCTCATAACTAATTTTATTATCATAATGAATAATCTTTCCTTTAAAACAATAATTAACATTGTATTTTAACTAGTTAACACTAGTTATCATTAATATAGCAGTCACAAATTCCCCCTGGAAGTAACACCGTCCTCAGTGTTTCAATCTAGCTCTGAAAAGAGCTCTGGGTAAACCTCAGGCACAAATATTTCACCCTCCCAAGTAGCCTGATCCGGGCCAAAGTGCTTCCATTGTACTTTAACCTGGGTGATGACTCGTTTTCCGGAGCGTAATTTGCCTCCGATCAAGTATGTATTGCGGCTCGATCATAAATTTGTTGTTCGGCTCTACCTACAACAGACCATCATACCATTAGGGGAATTTTGAGGTCTAAAATAGGCCTCATAAGGAAAATGTACAATCAAAATTCACTTTATGAGAACCAATCACATTTTAGGAGATGACATCATCCCTAATGGTTGAGGTGGCATTGATTGAGTTAAATGAACTTACTTGTCACATTCTTAATGGTGGATAAAAACTCATGGTTAACCATGGTAGTGCTCTAAGTACTTTTAAAATCAAAGTAAAGCACTCATAATAAATGTTATTTCACACTTTTTGAATAAAAATATATTATTGTCATTTCATATTTCTTGAAAGAAACAGTGCATATCCCTATACATTTATTATATTATATTATTTTTATATAGTATATTAATTACATTTTATTATACAATTTAAATAATATAAATTTTAATTAATAGAATATAATAATTAAGAATTTATAAATTTATATTTATATTTTATTGTAAGTTATTTAAGTACAAAGGACAAATGCATTAGTTGTTCAATGATAATGACTTTTTCTTGAAAATCTCATTCTTATTTATAGTCACATCAATACAATTTTTTTATTAATTTTATTTTGGTACACCTTTTGAATTGAATTTAACTATGGTTACATGGATTGTGATGCAAAAAGTGAATTGAAAATTCATAAATATTATTTTATTGGTTTAACTATTATTTTATTATTTTCTTAGGAGGCCCATTTTAGACCTCAAAATTCCCCTAATGTCTGCATCTCGCACTCATCTACATGGCCATAATCATTTACCTTCCACTATGTTAAGCATAACATTTTTTTTTCATAATTCATCCTTCCTTCCTGCTATTTATGTCACCAACAAGCCTTTATAGCATGATTAGATAAAGCCTCAATCAATCAATAATCAATCTTTAAGTGATCCTTTAACACTTATTCATGTGCATATATGAAATGTGAACAAAATATCAGAATATGCTTTCTTCTAACATCACTACTTTAGTGTAATCAATTGATTATCAATTCATGTCAAAATAATCCCCACATTATTATGACACTGCTCCCATACGTTCACATTCGTACAAGACAATTCACCACAATTTGTCCAGGAATTCCTTTAATGGAAAAATGACACAATGTGCATCCAAGTTACTTAAACTCTAACGAAAGAACCAACCCTTCAGCTATTGTTTTTGGAGCATGCAAATATAATAAATATAACACATTTAATGTTGTTCCTATGCATACAACGCATAAAGTTTCTAAATTAATTTCCCAATAGAATACTTATCATAATAGAGCATGCAACCACATGTTTCCTTTTTGAGGAAATATAACATAATAGGCATTCATTTCATGGTTTCTTTTCCATGAAAATAATGGAATAAAGCATAAGAATACATGTCTTATTCTCTAGATATTATACCAACATTACCTATATATATATATATATATATATATATATATATATATCTATTTCAAGGAAACCAAAACATTGCCCTTTTTTTTGTACCTGTAATTCATCTTCTTTGCCAAAGAATCTTTTCCAATGTAAGATAACAAAACATGTTACAATTTCCCAAATACAAATGTATATTATTTCCAATGAAATCAAATCCAAATATTGCATGAATATACATTATCTTATTCCAAAAGAAAACTAACATTTACCATAAAAGTACTCACATATTTTCCTAAAGATTAAGATAGCTCAGTGTTTCTTTTATCTATGCAAAGAACATACCTCTATAGCACAATGACTATTCTTGGTGCATGCAAGAGCTTATCCTAATAATCCTTAATGTAGGTAACACATTATTACCTTCTTAGAACTCTACCATCATTAACTATTATTTTCATGTAAACGAATGCAAACTTCATTTGCATCAGGAGGTTAATATAACCTAGTTTTTTTGTCTTTATACTTGAAAGCTTCTTATGTTTCCCTTTCAAGAAATTATCATAGATACCTTCCTTTGTGCGTAAAACTAGGAAAAATATGAAAGTTAGCTACACCCAAATAAAAAAGTTGACATGCACTCTTTTCAAGAGGTTATCTTTTCCAATAAGAACATCATATATAAAACAACATAATATTTTTCCCAAGTAGAAATTATTCCTTTCACACAAGATTCAACATGATCTTTCCCAAAAAAACAATTATGTGAAACTATTATGACTCCTTCATGACTTTTCTTCCAAGAAACTCATTAAATTATCTCCCAACCCGTCAAATATATTTAGAAATTACCCTCTTAATCTATATTTATTTCCAAGAAAATAATTTGGATTTCATTATCATTTCATACACATGTACTAAATCCCTTTCAAAATAAAACAAGAATCCTATATTTTACATAATATGCTTATATATATATATATAGAGAGAGAGAGAAACCATCTTACTTATCTTTTACTATGCTTAAGCTATGCAATGAATTTAATTTGCATCTTTTCAACACCATAATAATGTTTGTATGTAAACTATTCTTTCAAGAAAAGAATGATAAGAGAACACCGTCCTCGGTGTGCTTCTCTCACTAAAATTTAAACTTATATTTATGATATAATAATATAAACAAATCAAAGGGGGTCCTTGCCCTTCATAATGAAAACACTTTCATTTCCTTAAATGCCATCAATTGAAACAATAATGTTTTTATCCATAGTCATGAGCATGTATAGCTCAAAGAAAAATATTCCATTTCCATTTTTTTTTTAACCGCTTATTCAATATTCAATTTCATACAAATATAGAAAAAATCTCTATACGAACTTACCATTACTTACCAATTACTATTGGAAGTAATGATGGATTTTACACAAGCTCTCTGAGAATGGTTGAAAAACCCATCAACACTCCATGGAAAGAGCCTGTAATGTATGACTAACAAATTCAATCACATTAGTCAGATAGTTTTCATTCAAATGTAACACTTGCAACTATCAAACATTCATGCAATATCAAGAGATATTTTAATCAGAGTACTTCCACACGTACTCAGAGAGCATCGTTTTGCTGATCAATGCTTCACATGCACACTGTCTTATCTCCTACTAAGACATTCACACAGTACTTCTAGAAGTACTCAGAGAGCGCCATCCCTCTAATCAATGCTTCACGTGCACACTGTCTTAGCTTTTGCTAAGACATTCACACAGTACTTCTAAAAGTACTCAGAGAGCACCTAGCTCTCTAATCGTACAAATGGTCAATCAATGTACCAAGTGCATATTGTCCTAGCCCCTGCTAAGACATTGCAAATATTAGTAATACAATAAAAAGGAACTTATACTTTCTGTAATTTCTTTCCGAGCGATAGGCTCCTTTCCTCTCAATATCTACATAAGATATTTATATAATCATATAAAATTCATTTTAATATAACACATAACTATTTACTAACTTTTTTCCACTATGAGAACCACAATGGTAAAAAAAATTCTCCTCCTAACCAATGAGAGTTGGTTTCCCTACCAAATCGAGTCATTTTCACATCCAGACAGTTATTTGACAAAAACCATTCTAGGTCCAATATAGGATTCCTCTTAGAAACATCATGCTTATTCCTCTTACAACGTCCCGTCTATGAGGAATTTTGGACCTCTCCAACAAGCTCCAAAATCAATAAAGTTGCCTCAGGTTTTCCCGTCTTCACCATCTTGGCACACTCCTTTCTCTTACTGAGATCATATATCTCTAGGGAGAGGAAATCTAGGCAGATAAGAACCATCAACCCCTCTGGGAAGGGAATCACCATTAACCCAAGGCCTTCTAGCCTTTCACAATTGTTCATAACTGTCTGATATGTTAAATTTCTCTTTTAGCATTATTTCCCTTAGTAAATTTCATAATGAACTATTTGCACATTATACATAAAGAAAAAGAATCTTGATGTACATCATACATCATACTTTCCCTTAACATGGGTCTAATGATATCTAGATTAATAGGGAACATACATGTGCTATACATTATTATTTCCCAATAACACGATCAGGCACATTATAACATAATACTTTATCAATTACCGTTGCATTTTTCACTGCAATATTTTACTTTCACAGGTTTTTATTGTTTCCATTAAGCCACCCATGCTTACTATAAATATGAATTTCCTAAGAATTCATTATCTTATGCAATCACTTTAATTTCCTACATACAATGTTGTCATACCTACGATTATATACAAACATGGTAGTGTAGTATTATCAATAGTCTGACACATGAAGTAACTACTTGTTCACAACTTGTAATAATCTTTAGTCGAAACCAATTCATGCATATAGGTTTTATTAGTGAGTCATATAACATTAACTAATCAATGCAACTAATAATATTAATGTAGCCATGACATGACCCATTCATCAACTAGTCATTACAGTCAAGTCTCACTACTCGACTCATTCTGTATTTTAACATCTAAAAGGCTTCATACAATTTCATTTTAAAACACTCTATCATCCTCTTCAAGGAATTTCCCCATATTTTGCACTCAAGCATTAGTTTCACACACCATCACTATACACATTCATCTTTTTCAAGTAGTGCATGGTAACTTTAGTTATGTTCATTAAATTTATGAGTATATGTCAAATACCCAAATGTTAATAAACACTCTCACTTTCACTAGTGAGTACTCAGGTTGTTCATAAGTACAACAAATATTTTATTGTCTTTTATCCTCAACAAGATTCCAATGTTATGAAAATTGTTTTGTAACAACATTTATTACTTATTACTCTTCAATGTAGTTTAAACATGAATCATACATCTCATGTCAAAATTAGACTACTGCATATATCAATCAATATGTAGATTGCTAGAATCATACCTTAACTATTTTCCATTAGTAGCATACCTCAATTTCTTTTCGCTTAAAAAATCCCAAAGGCGCCAATGCTGCAACCTTTAGCTTTGATACCACTTGTAACACTCAACCATCAAAACTTACATAAAATAAAATAAGAATTTATTTACCCTACCAAATAATTAAACCTCTCTTTTAAAAAACAACTTACATTGATACTATTTAACCATAATTCTAAGTACCTTACACTTTCGTTACGCAATTCGTTATCACCAACGTATAATTCATATTTGAGCTTATCATTCATAGTTGATTTAACCAATCATATAAAACATATGGAATTTAATTATTCATCTTTTTCAAGCAGTGCATGGTAACTTTAGTTATGTTCATTAAATTTATGAGTATATGTCAAATACCCAAATGTTAATAAACACTCTCACTTTCACTAGTGAGTACTCAGGTTGTTCATAAGTACAACAAAGATTTTATTGTCTTTTATCCTCAACAGGATTCCAATGTTATGAAAATCGTTTTGTAACAAAATTTATTACTTATTACTCTTCAATGTATTTTAAACATGAATCATACATCTCATGTCAAAAGTAGACTACTGCATATATCAATCAATATGTAGATTGCTAGAATCATACCTTAACTGTTGTCCATTAGTAGCATACCTCAATTTCTTTTCGCTTAAAAAATCCCAAAGGCGCCAGTGCTGCAATCTTTAGCTTTCATACCACTTGTAACACTCAACCATCAAAACTTACATAAAATAAAATAAGAATTTATTTACCCTACCAAATCATTAAACCTCTTTTTTTTAAAACAATTTACATTCATACTATTTAACCATAATTCTAAGTACCTTACACTTTTGTTACGCAATTCATTATCACCAACGTATAAGTCATATTTGAGCTTATCATTCATAGTTGATTTAACCAATCATATAAAACATATGGAATTTAATTATTCATATATCCCATTTCATTTTTGATTAATCGTAATTCCCATAAACAAGTTATGATTATAATGGAATTACTATAGTGTAACGGTGCTAGGTTGTTATAGGACTTAACGTTGATTCAACATACGAGATGCTTAACATAAAGACCCCTGTCCTTCATGCATCAATACACGATCTCTGCCTTTAAGACTGGAGGTACATGTAACTTATTACCACCTGTCCGCGTTAATTCTTCCGCCATTTATTTTCGATCAGGATTTATGTACGGGCCACCTGCCCTCATGGTATCCATTCGATCTTATCAAATCTATGGTAAAATCTTCTTGGTGGGATCTAGATAGGTTAATGAGATTAATCGCTCTGACACCTAACATTTGTGTTATGCTGTGATTACTTGGTTAATTCTGATATATGGCTTCTCCGCCAGACATTCCGCCATGTCATTCCTTCTCGGCGTAGCCAAGTCTAACCCTTTCAACAGACAGAGTCAACATTTGGCTCCCATGGCAGCTACACTTCACGAGGTTTTTCCAGTAGCTCAATCACTTGGCCCGTTGCCCTCCTCCACCTCGGGTAAGAGATACTCTGCAATTTATACTTCCCCTCTGCATTTACAATCTCTATTTAATAGTTATTCAGAAATTGTTCCACTACTTTATTAATACTCTTTCATTGCTTCGCAGCTCGGCTTCTAGCTTTCAGGCGCGAGGTTACTTTAGCCATAGGTAAGGCAGTAAGCCCATTTCACCTTCAAGCGTCTAATTAAAAGGTTATGAAGCAGATTTCTTTATCTTACCCCATCATTTTTTTGTTTTTCTTTCATTGTTTAACTCCTTCTCTTTGTATTTTGTAGGTATGCTCCTGGCTACCGAAAACCTTATCGTTCTCCAAAGTTATTTGGTCTCAGCTAATATTTCCGCAGCTTTTTTGAGGTATTCCAAAAACAATAGTTCTGCGCTCTAGAATACGGAGTTTAGCACTGGTTGTGCATTCATGGGTTTTCGAATTTGCTCTGAATTTTTTCAGTTTTAGAAATAGTTTTCCTTTAGCTCCAAAGAGCAGTAATTTGTAGTTATTTGGAAAACCCTATGTAGAAATGTAATTATGTACTGAATTTAAATATCGTTTTCATATCCCGAGGGTTCTTCCCAGTTCATACTCGGTTGGGATTCCCATACCCTGGAATATATTTTTCTTAAGAAATATTTAAGGAATTTATTCCACTGTGTTTTATTTTAATTACTTACGCATATGCATAGTTCTACTGTACAGGCCCTTTTAAATGAACAGTTAAATTACCTTTTCTCATATCTTGTTGTTGTCCGTTATATATTTAACTGAGTAAGTTCGGGGTTTTTAATTTTGTAATCAAGTATGATAGTTACAGGTATTCTTTAAGATGATTTGCGTATTTTTTTTCAATTTAAAAAGGTATTGAATACTTAGCTCTTCTTCAAGGTCTGTACCTTGGGTCAAAATTTTAGTCTACACATTTTCTTGCGTATTTCTCCATGTTTTCCTGCATTTGATAGCTTGTTGTTTCCACGATGATTAATTATTATTGTATTATAGTTTTCTGTGGTAATCATCAATACTTCTGGCTAGTTTTTCTTTATGAAAAGTTTGGTAGATTGTGGTGACCATACCACCTCACCGCTCCGTCCGTGTATAGAATTTTACTGAGATATGACAAGTATTGGCTTAGGGTTTCACCCATAACCTCGAATGACAATCCCTCTCTCTTTGCATTAAATTAATATTTCTGAAGCAGTATTCACATTATAGTGGTAAATATATACCTCTTGCCGTTTTATTCCTTGCTTGTTGTTTTCTTCTATGGTCTTCCCAATTATAGAATTTCCTTATTTATTGTCATAAAAGTGTACCAAAAGGAAAGAGTCTTATATTCAAGATTACAATTTCTATTTTCTTTCCATGGAACTTTTACCATATAGTTTCGTGGCATGTTCTCGATTGTAACTATTCTTTACTCTTAACGAAATTGTAGAACTTAATGAAAAGAAATAACATTCACAAGTTCGCATAATATGAATCAACCAGAATCTAAACACGGAATATACTGATATAGTTTACAAAATCTTCCTTCTTTTCATAGTATTATCGTTCGATCAAAAGCTACATTTTGTTTTATGAGATTCACTATAACTTATATTTATTCTTATTCGATATATTTGAAAAGAATACTTGAACGATAATACAAAGTTTAGTCCACGTTTTCTTTCTTAGCTTACTGTTGTTTTCACGGTAACCATTCAGATTTCTGGAAAACTTATAAAGTATGAAACAAAATAAGGCAGATAGTTTACTTCAATCATTTTCAACACGAGTCCATAGGTTGTTCATTGACTCTATTACAAAAATAAATATCCGTGCACATGTAGAATGAATATATTTCAGTATATTAATCACAAAAAATTACACAATTTACTTATCTAAATAAGCAGTTTATAGCTATGGTCCTCCCAACCATCAAGAGAGGCAATTACATCCTCCTCTTTCCCCCGTGCTCCAATCCTAGATGGTAGGGGTCAACAGTGGATATTTTTGCTGTGACCTCAGAACGCCCAGTCTAGTTAGTGCTAGAAACAATTTTCAGGATTGCTGAGTGCTTTCCACTGGTCTCCACCAGCTCTAGAATTCCACACTCTTCTTCCTCCCTGAAAAAAAGACCCTACTTCTCTCTGGGATCAGACTTTTATCCCCAGAGGAGTAGGTAATTGTTTCCAACTGTCCCTATTAGCCACCTATAAATTCTGATACACTAAATGGTGGCTAAGATTGTTTTCAAGCCTTCAAGAGATACATTTCCTTTGAAAATCCATCATCTTTGAAGCCTTAAGTTTGCTCCATCCTGGAGGGTCATCTTCACTGCTGTTTTCATCTTAAAGCCAAGTTGTTTCACCAGAGACAGTCGCTCCAAAGGCCACTGAAACTGTCCATTTTCGCTCATTTCCCCTTCACCTTCTTAAAGCCTTCTATCCCTCTTTAAAACTTCCATTTCCCTTGGAAAGTCTCCCAAATCCCTTTGGACCTCTAAAGTTCCCTTTTATAGGTTCGAAGCACCCCTTTTCCCCTCTACCGAAAGCCAAAAAAATCCCTGTTTCTTGGCCCAAAAACCCTTTTCTCCTTTAAGGCTTTAATCCCCTTTCGGCCTTAGCCCTAGCCCCTTTTTCGCACAGGACTGGAGCCATAACCGAGCACCAATCGCAAATCGTAATCGGAGCTTTCCTTTCCTACTTTCCTTTGTTTCTTCCATTTCTCTGATGCGATGAACCTTAGCTCTATTAACCTCCGCTTTAATCCCCACCGTTGATCTTTCAAGATCCAACGGTCCGCACTAAAATCACTTTGTGCCCATCCATCGCATTACCATTCCCCTGCGCCCCTTCGACCATTATTTGAACCATCAATCTCCCTGCCAGATTCGATGGCTGGCACTCAATCACACCATTGCTAATCAAAAAATTTAAACAGTGCCACCCTCCGTCCCTTCCGATTGCGATCCACCAATCCAATCACGACCGTCCATTCAATCTGGATCCAACGGTTGGTGCTCAATCGCACCATCACCCATCGGAGGTTCTAAAATTATCACCCACTTCCTTCCCTGATTGTGATCCACCGATCCAGTCGTGACCGTCCATCTAAGCCAGATCAACGGCCCACATTATATCGCGTCTTCACACTCATATCGCCCATTTAACCTTCCAAACGACATCATCGACGACTCCCCACCATTGATTATCCTAATCCAACGGTCCCAGTTCATCCTCACACTCAAACCTCCAAAGCACCTGGTTAGCTGCTATGCCAGTGGTTTTCTCCCCATTTTTCTGCTGCAATCACATTCTTCCTCATCGCTCCTCCGCCACCCCAGAGCCTCTGCAAGCAGTCGAAACCAAGCTCGCAGGATTTCTTAATATGTTTATCGTGTGTTTGCAGGTTTTTAATGTCCGATGAAGGAATTAATGTGTCACAATCACAGAGGTGACACACAGGCTCAGATAGTCGTCTCAGGACCAAGAAACAAAGTCTAAAGGACCAGAAACAAAGGGCGAGGGCGTGGCAATCAACAGGTCATATCCATAAACCATCAGTGACCCTCCAACTTAGCAAAATCCTCCACCTGTACACAAAACACTTAGAAAGGATGATGATCGCATTCCCAGCGACAGGATACACAGCATAGAAGACCAGTATTGGTACATAAGCATTTCAAGCAATCAGCGGAAGAGAAGCGTAAACACAACTAGTACAAGTTTAAGTACGAAGAGACAGAGAAATCAGTGATGCAGAGCGATGACTGACCCAGACCTGACCTTTACCCATGCACACAAGTCTACCAAGCAGTTATTGCACCAGGGAAGCTACTGCAAATTGTAAGAGGCAGTTATTTAGAATTATGGGAGTCCTCATAGCCCATTCCTCACTTAACTTACATCGAGAAGATAATAGTACCTCTCCGGATGATTTTCTTCTCAAGGACACCCTGTGGGTGATTTATGTCATATCAAAATGTCCTCAAACAAGCCACAAAGTTATTGATCCTCTCTAGAATTCAATGAAATGTTTAAGGCACAGAATGGGGCATTCAAAATACCTTCCTCCTATCACGGATAATCATTAAAACTTTCCTCACCTATTTTTCTCATTTTCTCTATAAATACTCTTCGAAGTCTCATTGTAAAAGGTTGGCACTTTGTGATTTCTAAGTAATACATATTGCTGCTTTGAAGAATCTTTGGTGTTTTGAAGGAGTGTGAAGATCTGCGTTTTTCTGTTGATGAAGGAGGCTGGACCATCAGATCCATGAGCCTGGTTTTGGTGATGTAATGCTTATTGTCTATGTTACTTCCTGTGTTTCACTTTGTTCCATCATGCTTTGCTTACAGTAGGATAAAAAGTTTAGGTAGAGAAATGTATCTTAGAAGCACCTCTAACCTGTTTATCCTTCACTCTCTGTATGTTTTTTGCTACTGAATGTGACAGGGTAGTCTAAAAACTCTCTTTATGTTCATTTTGTCTTACTTCAGAAATGGTTAATTCGGTTGTGTCAAAGGTTGTTTAGGCGTTCCCTCTTCCTTTACCACTGAATATTATGCTTGAAGTCTACCTTTGATTGTTAATGCTTGTAGTTTAACAGTGAGGTTTGTCTCAATCATACCCTATATTCTTTACTGTTATCATTATGTCGAAGGCCCCTATAATTGCAGTCCATAGATGTCTAAGGCATTCCCTCTTCTTTGAATGCAGTTGTATGTTATTGTTGGTTAAACTCTCAAAGGTGAACCTGTAGGAGGAAATAGGGTGTTCCCCGAATCCTATAACTCATTTTGAGGGTTTAGTCTACATTTCTCTTTTCTTTGAGTTTTATATTGATTAAGTCCAAAGCAATGAGCTTACTGGAGGAAATAGGGCATTCCCTGAATCCTTCAAGCCATCGTGAAAGGATTTGGCTTGTTTTTCACTCTTATTCCTTAATGTCCATGCCATTTCACCTATATTATTAAACAGATCCTTGACTAAGTTATATTTTCCCTTTGGTTTCCCTTCCTTCTCAGTCAAAACTATCTGGACTTCACATGACTCCATTGCCCAATGGCTTGTAGATTTACACGCTCTATCTATACCACATGAAACATACTTGTCCAACCAAACAAAAGAAAACAACCTTGAACCTCATAACTCGCCTAAAATCAATTTCTAAAACCTTTTAAGACACATATTTATAAACTTAGTGAGAGATCCCTCTCTGAGACTAGGAGGGCTAGATCCTAGAGCTCTAAAGTTTGGTTTGTATGTTGCCTTGTCTTTTGGTAAGCCAATCTATCAAAACACAGGACCCCAACATAATGGCGATCATGGTGGGACTTATTGAATGTATGTTAGTCTAGCAAACTCTTGTAGACTCAGTAAGTCCTTAAATAACCTCATAAAACCAGAAAAACCCAAAAAACATTTCAGATTGGCTTCATAATAAACATGGTGGTGGAACCATAACACACTTTACCTTTGCAAAAGCTAAATATTTTCCACCTGGTGACTCCACAGTTCATAAATACCAAAAGAATCCACTGGGAGACTAGTCGCATTACAACATCATCCATGCTAAAGATCCAGTCACTTCACTGGTGGAAGACTCTGAACAATTTGCAGAAATGCATCCAAGTCTCATAGCAGATTTCAATATGGAATATCAAGTGTAATGGTAGAAACTGAATGGGAGGACCTTCCAAAGGTTGTCCTTCTCATCTCAAAACTCAATACTCAACTTGAGCTTGAGAAAATGTTTCTAGATTTGGTGGTTGAGAGATATGAAGCTGAAATTGAAATCTTGAACTCAGAAGAAAAAACATATCATTTCAGAGACCCCAGAGCATTTTTGGAAAGTCTCCCTCCCCCGAAGAAAGAAGAGATTCCACTACCTTTCAATGTGCAGAAAGAAGATGATCAGGCTCCCAAGAGCCACACTGAAGACGTAGTGGAAGATACCAAATGGTGGCTAAGATTGTTTTCAAGCCTTCAAGAAATACATTTCCTTTGAAAATATATCATCTTTTAAGTCTTAAGTTTGCTCCATCCTGGAGGTTCATCTTCACTGTTGTTTTCATCTTAAAGCCACGTTGTTTCACCAGAGAAAGCCGCTCCAAAGGGCACTGAAACTGCCCATTTTCGCTCATTTCCCCTTCACCTTCTTAAAGCCTTCTGTCCCTCTTTAAAACCTCCATTTCCCTTGGAAAGTCTCCCAAATTCCTTTGGACCTCTAAAGTTCCCTTCTATAGGTTCGAAGCACCCCTTTTCCCCTCTACTGAAAGCCAAAAAAATCCCTGTTTCTTGGCCCAAAATCCCTTTGCTCCACTAAGGTTTTAAGCCCCTTTCGGCCTTAGCCCTAGCCCCTTTTTTGCACAATATCGGAGCCATAACCGAGCGCTAATCGAAAATTGCAATCGAAGCTTTCCTTTCCTACTTTCCTTTGTTTCTTCCATTTCTCTGATGCGACGAAACTTTGCTCTATTAACCTCTACTTCAATCCCCACCGTTGATCTTTCAATATCCAACGGTTCGCGCTAAAATCACTTTACGCCCATCCATTGCATTACCCTCCCCCTGTGCCCCTTCGATCATTATTTGAATCGTCGATCTCCCTGCCAGATCCAATGGCTGGCGCTCAGTCGGACCATCACCAATCGCGAAGTTTAAACAGTGCCACCCTCCATCCCTTCTGATTGCAATCCGTCGATCCAATCGTGACCGACCATTCAATCCAGATCCGATAGCTAGCGCTCAATCGCACCATCACCCATCGGAGGTTCTAAAATTATCACCTGCTTCCTTCCTCGATTATGATCCACCGATCCAGTCGTGACCGTCCATCTAAGCTAGATCAACGGCCCACATTATATCGCATCTTCACTCTCATATCACCCATTTAAAATTCCAAACGACCTCATCGACGACTCCCCACCGTTGATTATCCTAATCTAATGGTCCCAGTTCATCCTCGCACCCAAACCTCCAAAGCACCTGGTTAGCTGCTCTGCCAGTGGTTTTCTCCCCATTTTTCTGCTGCAATCACATTCTTCCTCACTGCTCCTCCGCCACCCCAGAGCCTCTGCAAGCAGTTGAAACCAAGCCCGTATGATTTATTAATATGTTTATCGTGTGTTTGTAGGTTTTTAATGGCTGATGAAGGATTTAATGTGTCACAATCACAGAGATGACACACAGGCTTAGATAGTCGTCTCAGGACCAAGAAACAAAGTCTAAAGGACCAAAAACAAAGAGCGAGGGTGTGGCAATCAACAAGTCATATCCATAAACCATCAGTGACCTCCAGCTCAGCAAAATTCTCCACCTGTACACAAAACACTTAGAAAAGACGATGATCGCATTCCCAGTGGCAGGATACACAACATAGAAGACCAGTATCGGTACATAAGCTTTTCAAGCAATCAGCAAAAGAGAAGCATAAACACAACTAGTACAGGTTTAAGTACGAAGAGACAGAGAAGTCAGTGATGCAGAGCGATGACTGACCCAGACCTGACCTTTACCCATGCACACAAGTCTGCCAAGAAGTTATTGCACCAGGGAAGCTACTACAAATTGTCAGAGGCAGTTATTTAGAAGTATGGGAGTCCTCATAGCCCATTCCTCACTTAACTTACATCGAGAAGATAATAGTACCTCTCCAGATGATTTTCTTCTCAAGGACACCCTGTGGTTGATTTCTGTAATATCAAAATGGCCTCAAACAAGCCAAAAAGTTATTGATCCTGTCTAGAATTCAATGAAATGTTTAAGGCACAGAATAGGGCATTCGAAATACCTTCCTCCTATCACGGATAATCATTAAAACTTTCCTCACCTACTTTTCTTGTTTTCTCTATAAAGACTCTTTGAAGTCTCATTGTAAAAGGTTGGCACTTTGTGATTTATAAAGAATACATATTGTTGCTTTGAAGTATCTTTGGTGTTCTGAAGGAGTGTGAAGATCTGCATTTTTCTATTGATGAAAGAGGCTAGACCATCGGATCCATGAGCCTAGTTTTGCTGATGTATTGCTTATTGTCTATGTTACTTCCCGTGTTTCCACTTTGTTCCATCGTGCTTTTCTTACAGTAGGATAAAAAGTTTAGGTAGAGAAATGTATCTTAAAAGCACCTCTAACCTATTTATCCTTCACTGTGTGTATCTTTTCTGCTACTAAATGTGACAAGGTAGTATAATAGCTCTCTTTATGTTCATTTTGTCTTACTTCAGAAATGGTTAATTTGGTTGTGTCAAAGGTTGTTTAGGCGTTCCCTCTTCCTTTACCACTGAATATTATGCCTGAAGTATACCTTTGATTGTTAATGCTTGTAGTTTAACAATGAGGTTTGTCTCAATCATACTCTCTGTTCTTTACTGTTATCATTATGTCGAAGGCCCCTATAATTGTAGTCCATAGATGTCTAAGGTGTTCCCTCTTCTTTGAATGCAATTGTATGTTATTGTTGGTTAAACTCTCAAAGGTGAACTTGTAGGAGGAAATAGGGCATTCCCCGAATCCTATAACTCATTTTGAGGGTTTAGTCTGCATTTCTCTTTTCTTTGAGTGTTATATTGATTAAGTCCAAAGAAGTGAGCTTACTAGAGGAAATAGGGCGTTCCCCGAATCCTTTAAGCCATCATGAAAGGATTTGGTTTGTTGTTCACTCTTAGTCCTTAATGTCCATGCCATTTCACCTATATTATTCAACGGATCCTTGACTAAGTTAGATTTTCCCTTTGGTTTCCATTCCTTCTCAGTCAGAACTACCTGGACTTCACATGACTCCATTGCCCAATGGATTGTAGATTCCTAAGCTCTATCTATACCACATGAAACATACTTGTCCAAACAAACAAAAACAAACAACCTTGAACCTCATAACTAGCCTAAAATCAATTTCTAAAACCTTTCAAGACACATCTTTATAAACATATTGAGAGAACCCTCTCTGAGACTAGGAGGGCTAGATCCTAGAGCTCTAAAGTTTGGTTTGTATGTTGCCTTGTCTTTTGATAAGCCAATCTATCAAAACACAGGACCCCAACAGTCCCCAACCTCTTTCTAGATCTTCGAAAACATTTACCATCAACTTTTTACTTTTTATCAAGTTATTTCTCATAACTAATTTTATTATCATAATTAATAATCTTTCCTTTAAAAAAATAATTAACATTGCCTTTTAACTAGTTAACACTAGTTATCATTAATGCAACTGTCACAAAATATATATGTATCTCCTATGTGTTTTCTCCCAGAACATCTTCAATCCATGCTCTGCGTGGTCATCGTTGCTAGTGGCTCTGCTGACCCAACGAAACGCATATTGAAACGAGAGACCAGTTGCAGGGGAGTGCATTGATTAGGAGTCATGGAGGGGCACTATGGCTCCCCTAAATGCATCATTGTCTCCTCTCATTCAAATAGAAACAATGTGTTTATTGATTTACAGTGGGAGATTCAACAGAATGTGAAATATGGAAACACGAATTTATCCTTTGGCTATGAATCCTAATCAACAGAGGTGCAACACATATTTCCACCAAAGGTGGCCAGGTTCACAAGAGTTCACATCATATCATTTTTGAGTTTTATAAGAATTTTGATTTAAAAGTTTAAAAACCTGTGATCGAATTTTATAAGTGTGTAAGATAGATACAGTTTCAACTTTCAAAATAGTTTATATTAAAAAAATAAAAAAATTATGATTATTATATTTTATTATTTTGATTTTCATAATGTCAAATAAAATTAATTTATACACCATTTCAATTTTGATGTAAAATAACTTTCATTTATTATAATAAGAAAAGAATGTGATGTATATCTTCTTATGGTTTCCAACAACTTTAAATTGTTATGCGGCCATTCTCTTGTTTTCTGATTGAATAAGAAGTTTTGGGATACATTTTTAATAAGAAACGAATGTGACATATTTTCATATAATTTCGACCCACTTTAAATTGTTATGTGGCCATTCCCTTATTTTTTCAAATAAATATTATACTTTTCCACTCAATCCACTCAATATTTGTGTACACTCTTTCAAATTGTATTGTTGATTTTTGTTTTGTTTTTTATTTACATTATTCTAAATGAAGTTAATATCTAAAAATTTAATTAAATATAAAAATTAAGGAAAATTTAATTAAATATAAAAATTAAGGAAATATTTTTATTGTATTTTTTTATTTTCATGTTTTTATATATTAGGTTTTTTTGGAAAAATGTGTAACTTTTTATTATATTGGAAAAAGTTAAATATTCTAGATGCATCACTTTTCATAATTATTCCAAAATAAAATAAAAACCAAAAATTGAATAGTTTGGTTAGCCTTGATATCAAACTATTTATCAATATAATTACATTATAATATTTGAGTCCATGACCGTGTCTATATACATATCCACATTAAACAGAAAGATAAAAATACTATAAAAATAAATAAAATAACAGTAGTTGTCAAAATAGCACATGGGATAAAGATATCATAATAGTAGTTGTCAAAAGCACATGGGTAAAAAAAAGTGCAATCAATTTATCCATCAGTGAAAGGCTTGCAAGCACTCTTAGACATACCCATCTATATACTCTGTGACCTACCAAGTGCCTAGAATATGTAGAGTGTCTTCTTTAGATACAAGGTCTGCTTCATTGTTCCTTTCCTTGTAAATATGGCATCAAGAAATATTATTAAAAGCTTGTTTTAGTAGTGTAGCCTTTAACTAGTTAATAACATTCATCAATCTCCAAAAACCTGTAGTGAGTGACAATGATGTTCTAGAGCCCACCAAAGAAAGAGTTTTAAAGATAAAAGTTATGTAGTTGTTTGTATTTAGATTTTTGGTTTATGGTTGTCATAATGAACATTATTTTTATTTTTATTTATTTTTTCTCATGTTTATCATTGTTTGATATTTTAATTATTTAAACATTTCTTTATTAGTTTTCCTTACTCGATATTTATTTTATTGTATTTCCTATTTTAAAATTTATTTTTTTAATGGTTTTTTGGTTATACAAAAAGTTGTTGAGCTTTTTGTAGCTTGGGAGGTACTCCAAGCCCTGGTGATCGAGGGTTGGAGGTCAAAGTGCCAGAAATGGACTTGTGGGCTTGTTACACAGTAATTTGTCACTGTCCCTGCAATCCCCATCTCGCCCATTGGAGGGTATTTTGTGTGACCAATAAGCAGTGTCATGCCTTGCAAATACCATCATTGCATCCCTTTCCATGAGGACAACATTCCTTCTGTTGATCATTTCCTAAGTAGACCCCTAAAAACACCTGTTTTTTCCTTGGCGCTGGTAGCCCGTTATGTCCTCGTGCCAATGGGGAAAATTAACACTGAGCCCGTGCCAGTTGGCGCTCTGTCCCAGTTCAACACCCGCACCAATCTGCTTAAGGAAAGTTTTTTAAAAAAGGAGGTGAAGTTTCGATTACAACAACTTTGTGGATGAGTCATGAGGAGTGGTTTCGACTGAATAACCATGACCTTCCTCCTTTGGCCTCTTGTTTCCACCTTATGGGCAACCTCCCAAGGGATAAGGCCTCCCTTCCACTATTGTAGGGATCCCAGCCTCCTCCTCTCTTCTATAAATACAGCCTTCATCCATTGATGAAGGGGTTGAATGGCTGAATGGTTGAGTCTCCAAGAGCCTTCATAGCCTAAAGAATTCTACAATAGTCTTCATAGAGACAAATCAGTAGCAAGGAGATTGACGATTGAAGAGAGAGGCCTGCCCCCATTCCCGACAAGCTTTACCAAGACGTATTTCGCTGACGACCCGCCGAAGGAGGATTCAACATCAGAGCCAGGTTGTATTTTCCTTTGTATGAATTAATGATAAGCGACTATTGGTTATGGTTCCACTCGTATTGTTCATTATGATCATGGGTTGTGTCTTCTCTGATTGATACATAATTGCATATATCGGGTTTTACGCTTATGTTTGTCGTGTTTCTTGTGTGTGCAGGTGTTCGATCGCAGTGAGCGAGAGGATTTTGATCTGCTGGAGCAAGGAAACAGGAGCGTCATATTCTCTACAAATGACAGTGTTGGACTTGAGGTAGGTCTTCTTCGCGATTTGGTTTATTGCAATTAGGAACTTGCGCCTTAGCGTGATACGATTGTTGCTAGACCCGATCTGGGCTAGTAGGTATCACCTCTGTCCGCAGAGGGGATTTACCTCGACAACAAATTGGCAACTCCACTGGGGATCGTTGATTTGGAGTATTGTCTTGTCTTTTCGGTCGATTCTTGACTTTTCTTGCTTGATCAACTCTTTTGGATGGCTCTTTCTGTCTGTTTGGCTTTTGTTTAGCTTTACCATCACTAGTCTATTCCTTGGATTGCTCTTTTTCATTTTTCCTTAGTAAACTCGACTGGCGCGCTTATTAGCCTGATAGTCGTGCCCATTGGCGCATGTTACCAGTGTATTACCCGCTCCAATCCTATTCTGGCACTATATTCCACCTAACAGTCGTGCCAATCCTATAAGGTGCTAGGGTTTACTCTGTTTTGAGCTTTCTGAGCCTGATCTGTGTGTTTGGTTTCATTTTTATGACTGCTTGAGTGTTTTTGAGCCTTTTTTGATTGAATGTGACCTTCATCCTTTGGTTATTTTCCCGTTTCTATCGATTTTACATTCTAGCCCTAGGGCATCTAGGTGTTATAGTGTGTCGAGCCTCTCGTGGGAGTTTTGGTTTCTATCTATTCAGTCAAATTTGTGATTTCTTCTCTGCATTCGTTTGGTGGTTGTCTATCGTTTTATTGCATTATTTGAGTGATTGGCTTCTTCTTCATTCGAATTTCGCTTTGTCTCGCTTTGAGCCTAGATTACATGGTTCATTTGAGTCTTGGAGATTCTGCTTGAAGTGTTGAGTCTGGTCTTGGTTGGGAGAAATTCTTTGTTTTTTCATTTTCAGGCATTGGCGCTTGTTGTCAGTTAGCAACCCACGCAAATTTTCCATTGGCGCTAGTTGTCAGTGAGCAAGTCACACTAGTTGGCGCTAGTTTCACCTACCAAAGTCGTGCCAATTTCAGGGTGTGTGAAAATTGAGATTTTTTCCCTAAATCCTTCACCAGTGTGTCTTTGCCTTCTGGTATTTTCATTGTATGAGCATAGATTACATTTCTCATTGTTTGAAATGTCTTATTTCCATGATTGTTTGATGTAAAATGGAATGAATGCCTTGTTTTGATCTCTTGCTTTGGAAGTCCTTTTTGTGTTTGACCTCATATGTCTTGTCGCCTTTTGAGGGATTTCGTGACCAAGTGTTTGAAACAACGATTGCATTCTTAGTGTTTGTTTACATCTCTTTTGCATTCATCCTTCATTAATGAGATTTGCGTTCTTTTAGTTTTCGTCTCATAGTTTTCTTTTCGTTAAAATTCATTAGATCTTATTGCATTGAAAAGTATTTTTTGAGATCCATCATTGAACTTAGATTGCATTGTTTAATGATTGAAAGCTAAAAATCATTTCAAGTGCATTCTCTTTCATTAAAATCATGCATTAAGTAGATTCTCATTTCATCGAAAAATGCATTGAGTGCATTCTTATCATTTGAAAAAAGAAGAAGAGGATTTTGCATAGATTACATTGCATTATTCGCATCATTGAATGTTTGAAATTACTTTTGGATAGTGAAAGTCATCTAGTTTGGAAAAAATTCGTTTACAATGTTGTTGTTTGTTGCATCATTGTTTGAAGCTCTTCCCTTAACTAGATAGCATTCATTGAATTGCAAATTTTTCTTTTCTCATGTAGTGTGCATTTAGGAGATTCTGAGACATAACACTCGCTAGGGCCTGAAAATTGAAACATAATTGAAGATTAACATTAAAATCTATTCAGTTTACACTAAGGCAGCATTGAAACATTAACGAAATATTTAGAGCTCTAGGCTAGAGACGTGTTTAAGCATTGGTCAAACTAACCTCACTTTCATCGTTCTAACTTTTAGCTTTGTTGACACTAATTAGGATTTGTGCTCCTCGTACCGTCGCATATATAAAGGGAGACCCCACTAGGTTGCTATCCTTTATCCATAGGAAACCGAGTCTGCCGCCCTATACCCGTGATACACCGGACACAACATTCGGGGAGATTGCCTGCACGTACGTCAAATCCTTGGTTGACTTCTCTTTCATTTTGAAACCAAGGTGTATATTTCAATTCACGGTTATTTGGTACACCCTTTGAATAGAATTCTAGAGTAGTCATTTTGATCTTTTCTGACTCCTTAAATTTGAAAAGATCATCAAGCGCTTGTCCTTTCACGCTTGCTTCAAAACTGAAAGAGATAGAGTCACCTTTCATCCATTTATCGACTCTTAAAACATGAAACGGTGAATTTTCTAAGTTTCAATGTGGTAAAATAAATCACCCGTGATCACATGCCCTTTTAGAGTTTGCTTGTTGGCCGTTTGATTGTGTGCCTTGGTTTTTAGCCTGTGTGCGGTTTTGAGTTGTTGATGGCAACTTTTCCAGAGTTCACCAACCAAGGAATCCCCTCCGATGAGATCGCCGGTCATTTTCCTCCTTTTTGGAATGTTGGTGCTCCTTATATGGCAACATTGTCCCTTCCTGGGTTAACGATTGGGTTGCATGTTTGGTTGTTTTCAACCTCTGTGGTTCCAAATATCCCGCCTACTATTCAATCAGTTCCTCCGTCTGGACAACATCATGTTGATTCCAAGGTGGAACTCTCCCCTTCTTCGCCTACATTTACGCAGGATATCTATTTGATTCGCTAAGTGAAAGTATTTTGATTCAAGTAAGCCCAGGTGAGCGAAAAGAAGAAGACAAAGAAGAAGAAGTCAGATAAGCGAGAGGCTAAGGCTATAGATATTGCTTCCGAAACATCTCCTCTTGATAAACCTTCCAACCCTCCACGGAAATTCAAGTTCCCTTGTATGTTTTGCACGGGAGACCATCTTCTTCGAGATTGCCCTGGCATTCCCAAGGTGCTCGAAGTATGGTCCAACGGTCACCCGCCGTTGCCATTGGCTTCTGGGAGTCAGGTTTGAGGCACGTTTTCAAGCTGAATCATGCTGCTTGGCTCCCAGGCGGGGGTAAGCTTGCCAATCCCTGTAAGTTGTGTGAAAGGCTGTACCATTCAGCATGCTCTCGGATGAAATAAAGAGAGTTTTGAACCTTCAGTGTCTGCCTGTATAGGTTGATTACAAACATCTCTCTTTGAGTCCTCCACCAGCTGATCCTACGATTGGTCAAGAGTCATCCTCGGTCGATCCCGCTCCCCCGGAAATTCAAATTCAAGAATCTGTTCCCGACCAACCATTGGTCATGGGATCGATTGAGCTGGCCCCGTCAGCGGTGCACCAGGTCTTTTCCATTGAGAGTGGATATCACATTCCTCAGGTTCTTCTTGTTTCTTCAGATTCCTCGGATTTGGAGAAAGATTCTCCTGTCCCCATATCTCAAGAAGCTGCTCCTCCGCCTCCCGTGATGGAGGTCCCGGAGGATACTCTCCCCGCCTTCGAGATGGAGGTCGTGGAGGATGCTCCTTATTCTTCCATAACACCAGGGAAAGACCATATCGGTTCGATGGTAGCCCCTCCGAGTAGTTTGGTCGCTTCCTTTGATTGGAATCAATTTCTGGGATACCGCCTTCCGTCTTATGTGCCTTTTGAGATAATGGTACAAACCTCTGGTCTGGTCGTACCTAGCACTGTTATAGATGAAGGCGTGTCTGTTAGTGTTCTATCCTCAACTACTTGGCAAGCATTCGGTTCGCCAACGCTTGTGCCTGTTACACAGAATCTGTTCGCATTTAACAGAAGAACTAGTCAACTATTAGGGATCCTTCCAAGGTTACCTGTTACTTTGGGAGGTAAAACCATCCATATGGACATGATGGTTGTTCCAGGCCCCTTGGATTTTAGTCTTCTCTTGGGGCGCGATTATAGCTATGCCATGGGAGCGCTTGTCTCCTCCCTTTTCATGTGGTCTGTTTTCCACATGAAGGACGCATCGTGACCATTGATCAACTTTCATTCTTTGGTCCTGATATGGCAACTGGCCCGCCATCATCCCTTCCTGGTTTTTATCCACCCATTGTATCCGCCCCACCGCAGGTCAACTATGTGGCTACCTATCCCGTGCTTGTGTTAAGTGATGATGCCGTTGTGCATAGTGTGTTGGGGGCATTGGGTCCCGATTTCCGAGATGTTTTCCTTCCATCGAGAGTGGAACTCTTGGAAGCGATGACTTCTTGTTCATTATGATGAAGTAGGTCAGAGCAGAGTTCCTTGTATTGTGTCAAGCTCCTTAAAAAATGAAACAAGGTTGTCGGAGCAAAGTTCGTTTCCTTGTGTCAAGCTCCTTAAAAAATGAAACAAGCTCTTCTGAGGATAGTTATTTTAATGTGTCAACCTCATTAAAATAATGAAACACGTTCTTGTTCAATTCAAGTCTTTGATGAGATCTCGTAAAATCCCAGTCGAGTCTTTCTATTGATCTCGTAACTTGAACCTTCACTCCATCTGCCTTTCATATGGATTGAAGCTTGGGAGGCATGTACCTCAAATTGAAACACCATGCTGGGGGCATGATTAATTTTTCAAGCATAGTTTGTTTCCATTTCAAGCTTGTGTAAAAATGACCCCAGTTTCAAGCATAGTTTATCTTTGTTTCAAGCTTGTGTAAAAATGAAACCAACTTCAAGCAGATTTTCCTGATTTCAAGCTTGTGTAAAAGTGAAACCTTTCCCATTTTTACCTCTTGTGATTGCCATTTTATCAGCCTGTTTTTTCCAGATGAGCCTTGGTTTTCTCACTCCATAGTCACTATCTACTTGGCCGATCATATGCCTTCACTTGGTTGTTTTACTCGTTCGTGAGGAACCGTTGCGATGGGTGGTATTTTTTAGCCAGCCTCTTGACCTTTACCTGTTCTTAGTAGTTCCATCATTACCGAAACCAGTTGCTACCCTTTATACCACTCATTCCTCTAGGAGTGAACTTTTAGCTCTTTTTTTACTCTTGAAAACTGAAAAGATTGTCGAGTCCCTTATTGTTTCGATCTCATTAAAGTGGCTGCAAAACGACATCTACCCAGTATACATTTACCCCTTTTTTGGGCTGGGATAGATTAATTACGAAAAAGGAATACCCTAGCCTATCGTGACTAGGAGGTTTTCTTAGACATAGTTTTCTACCTTTTCGGGTCTGAGGAACTATTTACGAAAAGGGACCGTTGGAGTTTACTTTTCTGCTGTCTTTTCAAACTCTCTAAACATGAAAAGATGTCGAGTTATTCCTTTTTCAGACTCGTTAAACCCTAATGACATTGGATTCAGTCGTGATGACGATATTTGAGTTTCTCCTTCCTAGGGCTCGTTAAATGTACTAGGACGGATTTGTCTGAAGGACGAACTTATATGATAAGCATATGGTATCCTCTTCAAGCTTGTATAAAAATAAATAGGTACTCACCAGAAATGGTGGGGAAAAATGGAACCAAATTATTGTCGTGTCGGCAGTATGTCGCGCTTGAACATGGCACTTGTCTGCATTCGTGTCGGGTTGAGGACATCTCATCTTGTTTTCCACTTGCCTTCGTGGGTTTGGGTAATCCATTTTGACCTCTCATCCACTCTTTGCCTCGTCATCATGACGCCTGATCTGTTGATGTCAAGTACTTCCAAATCCACTATCGTTCCGTCGATATGTTCAAGAGAAGTTGACCTCTGCAAAAGTCTCAACCTTCCTCTGATTCTCATCTGATCCTGATTCACAAAGACATTATGTTCCTCTGTCTCACGTCGATGATGTGGGAAACACTATGGCCCGCATTCGATCAAGGTCACTTCCGGTCGACTTCAGTTCATTATCCAGGAAGTTGATCTAGAGACTCCCTTATGGTACCTTGGAGCCTGCGTGCCTCAATGGTAGGTTCTTCGCGTTCGATGTGAGGTTTTCATTATTGGCCTCCGATCGAGTGATTCTATAGGTGTTCGATGCCAGCTCACTGATTCACATGCCGTAGACTATACCTATAGTACCTTGAGGGCCATTGTCATTATTGGTGGTACCTCTCGTGTCTGTTAACAGCTTTCATCATTGGCTGGTAATCAGGCGATGTTCTCGCATGTTCGACTTCAGCTCACTTACTCACATGCTTGAACTTGTACTTTGTTCGGGTCGAGATGGAGCGCAAGACCCTGGATTTTGTCTGTTTGGAATCAAGGCTGTGATTTTGTGGATTATTATGATTGGTTACATGACTCATTCATTGGATGGCTGTGACCATACCTGAGTCTATTTATCGATCCTTACTGGATGGCTGCGTCCATACCTTGGATCTGGATTATTGTATACTCTGTTATGGATGGTTGCGCCCATACCACATATATCATGTATTTGAGATATAAGTTGTACTTCTCTACGCAGGTTTTCTGACGGTAGTGTTTTTAGTTGGACACGTTCTCGTAAAGCATTTCACCCCTCTCTCTCTTTCGGGCCTCATGCTTTAGGGGGCATCTGTGACACAGTAATTTGTCACCGTCCCTGAAATCCCCATCTTTCCCACTGGAGGGTATTTTCTGTGACCAATAAGCAGTGTCATGCCTTACAAATACCATCATTGCATCCCTTTCCATGAGGACAACATTCCTTCTGTTGATCATTTCTAGAAAACCTAAATAATTTGTTTTGCCTTGCGTGATAACCAGTGTCTCCTCACGCCAATGGGGAAAATTAACAACGAAATTGTAGAAGGACATTCACTCTCTCCGGTTATTTATTTAATCTGCCAGAATTTTTTTTAAAAAAGGAGGCGAAGTTTCGATTATGGGGAACCTCCTAAGGGATAAGGCCTCCCTTCCACTATTGTAGGGATCCCATCCTCCTCCTCTCCTCTATAAATATAGCCTTCATCCATTGATGAAGGGGCTGAATGGCTGAATGGTTGAGTCTCCAAGAGTCTTCATAGCCTAAAGAATGCTGCAATAGTCCTCATAGAGCCAAATCAATAGAAAGGAGATTGATGATCGAAGAGAGAGGCCTGTCCCCATTCCCGACAAGCTTTACCGAGACGTATTCCGCTGACGACCCGCCGAAGGAGGATTCAGCATCAGAGCCAGGTTGTATTTTCCTTTGTATGAATTAATGATAAGCGACTATTGGTTATGGTTTCACTCGTATTTTTCATTATGATCATGAGTTGTGTCTTCTCTGACTGATACATAATTGCATATATTGGGTTTTACGCTTGTTTTTGTCGTGTTTCTTGTGTGTGCAGGTGTTCGATCACGGTGAATGAGAGGATTGTGATCTGCTAGAGCACGAAAATGGGAGCGTCATCTTCTCTACAAACGACAGGGTTGGACTTGAGGTAGGCCTTCTTCACGATTTGGTTTAGTGAAATTAGGAACTTGCACCTTAGCGTGATACAATTGTTGCTAGACCCGATCTGGGCTAGTAGGGATCGCCTCTGTCCGCAGAGGGGATTTACCTCTACAATAGTGCTTGAGATCCAAGCTTGGGGTTTTACACCCATCATGATTTGGGCCAACACCATGATGGAGGTACAACATGTGATGAATGAGGACAATAGTGATTGGTGATACGATTCCAACGAAATGAGAATTGTCCAAATTTGAGTTGTTGTTGAGAAGTTATGAATTTTTGAAGTTATATGTTGGGGTTACACTTATGTGTCAAGGTCAGCTTGGTGGAAATTTGACGTGGACAAGTTGTGGAAGCCCATAGATCATGAACTTTTAGGAACCCCTCATTTGTGTATAAAAGGAGGGTGAGTGAAAGGCATTTTAATCATCCATGGGTGCAACACTTACCTCACAAGGAGCTTGATGGAGAGAGGATACCTCTGGTTTGGCCGCAACAAGAGAAGGGACAAACCAGTGTGGAAAAGGATTTTTTAAGGGTCACATTGCAAGGGTCTGAGGATTGTTGGAGGAAGGTCACAACCTTGTTTTGGATTCCACCGGCTTGTTATTAGAGGTCGAGAGTCAAAGGATTGTTGGAGGGCCATGTTAAGGAGTGGTCGACCCTAATCTAGGTAGTTGCAGGACTAAGGTGCCCTTTTTTAGCAGGCCATAGGCATAAAAGGGTAGGATGAGGGTGCTGATGAGGGAAAGATTGTCAAGGATGATAGCCTGAGGGTTAAACCAGCCACTGAATTGAAGCCACACTCCTAGATTACTAAACCAAGCAGAATTCAAGGTTGGTTTTGGGATTGTAATGGTGCCCTAACCAGTCTTACGTGGAAATGTGGGAGTAAGCCTCAAACAGTGAGCAGGAGATGTGTTGTTAAGGTGTTGGGTCTATCATTTGCAGACCAAAATTGGATCAATGTGATAGGGTAGCCTATGGAAGTCAAAGAGGAGGGGAATACCTTGTGGTTAGAGGCCCTAAACCAGTGATAATTTCCATAGTTATTGAGCTGCATACTTGCAACAAAAGGTTGTTGTGCATTGGGTCAAAGTGTTGATTATTGCTTGGGTCAGTTTGTGGGTTGCTTGCAGGAGGCTTTAGGAGTTGTTTGGAGGAGCCTACGTGGACTTTTGGGAGGCCTACCGAGTATCCAAGGTGATAGCAGTTACATTAGATAGAAATACAAGAGGACATCAACAACGTGTGTTACACATGGAACCATGTATGATGGTTTGATGGTGTCCTAAGTGAGGAAAAAATGAGGTGCCTATATTTTTGCAATAGGTCCTCTATTGCACATCAGAGGGTGGACTGGTGAAGTTTGTGGGTAGCCATGTGTAAGGGTCTCCTAAGTGTGGGGATGCCCTAACTAGGAGCAGATGCTACAACGTGGACTTGGTCTCTCGTGGATTGTTGGAGGGCACTGTGAGAGAATACCAAGTGTGGATGAGATTGGGCACTTATGGTATACTAGAGGAAAACATGATAGTGTCCATGTTAGAGCTGAAATTGTGGCATATTGATGGACAAAGGTGATTTCTAGCTTAGTAGTTATTGTTAAAGCTCAGGGGTATGATAAGTGAGGAGCAGTTTGTATACCCCGAGACTTGTATGTGGAGAAGGAAATTTACAACAGATGATGGGTACTCCTCCTAGCCAATGTTCATTGTGAGAGATGGACATATCATAGTGATAGGTGGCAGCTGTCCATGCCATACGTTGGTCTTCATCGTTGCCGTTAAGGAAGACCATAGTGGGTTGAAGTCCCTAAGTAGATGAAGAGAAACAGTGGGAATATTGAGAGTTGTTCACTAGTGGAGTTTTGAACAACTTGACATGAGTCTCGAAGTGTTGTTCCCTTTATGGACAAAGGGACATCTAGAGATAAGATTGTACAATCGAGATTCAATGGCCAGATGGACTTAGAGCATTGATAGAGGTAGGTGCTTCAGATCGAGAGCCGAAGGACTGGGCAGGTACAAGGTATGACCA
The DNA here is from genome assembly GCA_034641835.2 of Pinus albicaulis. NCBI lineage: Eukaryota > Viridiplantae > Streptophyta > Pinopsida > Pinales > Pinaceae > Pinus > Pinus albicaulis. Next base: position 1,211,021,787 of record CM076584.1, read on the forward strand.
AGAGGAGTTGTTAGATGTGACAACCAAATGGTCAGAGTACCTTATCTTGTACCAGTGGATGTATGCAGGCCATTATCCCTGGTACAGGAGCCCTAAAATGTTGTATTATATGTCAATTTAACGAATTTGGGTTGAAAATTTTAAAATTTGTGTAGATTTGTGTATATGTGATCTATCACTTTATATTTCTACTATGTAAAGTAGCTTAGTGGTTGATATTATCGGTTTAGTAGCATCAACATTTTAAGACTCTAACCTAGGCCCAAGGTTGTGGAAATTCAACATTGAGTCAGACCATATCTAAGCTACTTTGGAGGACAGTGAGTCAGAGTGTGAACAACGAAGCAACTCAGAGGGAGTTTTGGGTGTCTGGATCATGGAGCAGAGGGTGCAGTTGAAGACATCAAGATGTGGTCTTGATAGGTTACATGGCGAGATGGGCTGGGTGTTCTGGTGGATTGGTGGTGAGCCTGGTGAACAACAGTTTTATTTTGGGCAGATTGTTGATCGTGGACTTCATTTGATGTGCCATGGATTGTTCAGACAACTCGAGGGTTTATTTGGCATGGAAGAGATCAAGTTTATCGAGATGGCTTCATGTGATGGACTAGATACTAGCATGCTAGAGTCTTCATTGGATCGTGGTGTTGCATATTTGAGATTGGTGGGATTTGCACGAGTGGTATTTGATCAAGGAGGACGAGTGCTTGCAGGACTAAGCCAGTGGATATCGTCTAGGTTTAGAGGGATTCTAGCCTCAAAGGGAGCATCCCTATTAAGGTTCAAGATCTTCAGGTTCTGATGTGATGAGGTAGAGGCACTATCGAGGTTTTCAGATTCATCCAGAGGGTATGCTACAGTGATAGATGCCAGATGGGCTAGTGTCATTGCCGAAGATGATAATTACTTCCTAGCCTTGGAATTACCTCCCTCGCAAAGGAGTGTTGATTTTTGTGTAGCTTGGGAGGTACTCCAAGGCCTAGTGATCGAGGGTTGGAGGTCAAAGCGCCACAAATTGGCTTGTGGGATTGAGATCCAAGCTTGGGGGTTTTGCACCCATCATGATTTGGGCCAAAATCGTGATGGAGGGACGACATGTGATGGATGAGGATGATACTTCTCGACGATATGATTCCAATGCAATGTGAATCGTCGAAATCTGAGTTGTCATTGAGGAGTTATGAATTGTTTAAGTTATATGTTGGGGTTACACTTATGTGTCAAGGTTAGCTTGGTGTAAAGTTTACACAAGGTTTGGAATCCCCTAACTCATGATGTTTTAAGAGCCCCTCATTTTTTATAAAAGGAGTGTGAGTGCAATGGGTTTTAATCATCCATGGGTGCATCACTTACCTCACAAGGAGCTCGGTGAAGAGAGGATATCTCTGATTTGATCGCAACAAGAGAAGGGACAAACCAATGTGGAGGAGGATTGTTTTAGGGTCACATTGTAGGGGTTTGAGGATTCTTGGAGGGAGGTCATAGCCCTATTAGGGAGGTCACAAACCTTTTCTTGGAGGTCGAGAGGAAAAGGACTATTTGAGGGCCATGTTGAGCAGTGGCAGACTCTAATCTAGGAAACCAGAGGCCTAAGGTGCCTTGTTGTAGCAGGATGCAGGAATAAAAGGGTAGGTCGAGGGTGTTGACGAGGGAAAGCCTACCCAGGATGAAAACATGAGGGGTCAGCCAACCATTGAAGGGAAACCAAACTCCTAGATTACCGAACCGGGTAGAATTGAAGGTTGGTTTTGGGATTGTAATGGTGCCCTAACCAGGCTTAGGTTGCAACATGAAAGTGAGCCTCAAACATTGAGAAAGAGATGTGTTGTTAAGGTGTTGGGTCTCCGATTTGTGGAACAGACTTGGATAAGTTTGATAGGGCAGCTTGTGGAAGTCAAAGAGGAGGGGAAGACCTTGTGGTTAGAGGCATTAAACGAGCGACAATTTCCATAGTGATTGAGCAACATCCTTGCAATAAAAAGTTGTTGTGCATTGGGTCAAAGTGTTGACTATTTCTTGGGTCAGTTTTTGGGTTGTTTGTAGGAGGCCTTAGGAGTTTTTTGGAGGAGCCCACATGGATTATTATGATGCCTACTAAGAAGCCAAGGTGACAATAGGTACATTATATCAAAAAGAAATAAGGCAACAACAATGTGTGTTACAGATAGACCCGTGTATGATGGTTTGATGGTGTCCTAGGCGAGGACACAATGAGGTGCCTAGATTTGCGCAATAGCTCCTCTATTGTAAGGAAAAGGCTAGATTGGTGAAGTATGTGGGTAGTCATGTGTAAGTGTCTCCCAAGTGTGGGGATGCCCTAACTAGGAGCAGATGCTACAATGTGGACTTGGTCTCTCGTGGATTGTTGGAGGGAAGCGTGAGAGAAGACCAAGTGTGGATGAGATTGGGCACTTATGGTTTGCTGGAGGAAAACATGATAGTGTCCATGTTGGAGCCAAAATTGCAGCACCTTGATGGACAAAGGTGACTGCTAGCATGGAATTCGTTATTGGAGTTCAAGGGTATAATTAACTAGGAGTAGTTTGTGGAGCCCAAAACTTGTATGTGGAGAAGGAATTCTACATCAAATGATGGGAAATATTCCTAGCTCGTGTTCATTGTGAGAGATGGATATATCATAGTGATAGGTGGAAACCCTTCGTGCCCTATGTTGGTCTTCATCGTTGCAGCACAGGAAGACCATATTGGGTTGAAGTTCCTAAGTAGCTGAGAAGGAGCAATGGGCAAATTGAGAGTTGTTCACAAGTGGAGCTATGAACAACTCGATAGGAGTCTCAATGTGTTTTGGCCTTGATGGATGAAGGGACAACTAGAGAGCAAATTGGATAGCCGAGATTTAGTGGCCAAATGGACTTGGAGCACTAATAGAGGCAGGAGCTACCAATTGGGAGCCAAAAGGCTGGGTAGGTATTGGGTACGACCGAGAGGAGATGTTATATGTTACAAACAGATGGTCAGAGTATCTTGTCTTTTACTAGTGGATGTATGAGGGTCATTATCCCTGGAATGGGAGCCCTAAACTCTTATACTATATGTTGTTAATATAACGAATTTGGGTTGAAAAATAAAAAAGTTGTGTATATTTGTGTATATGTGATTTACTGCTTTATATTTCCGTTGTGTAAAGTTGTTTAGTGGTTGAGATTCTTGGTTTGGTAGCATCATAGATTTAAGACTCTAACCTAGCCCAAGGTCATGGAAATTAAACAAAAGGAAATGTTCACCTTCTTGTTATAATGTTTTCATGTATTTATAACTTAGGATATTATTTCAATTAGATATGACTTTCAAGTATAGACTTTGTCCCCAACATTACATGTGCATTATCTTATCTTGGATTTTATTATTTTATTTAACAATGTACACTAGCTAATGTATTTCAAATTATCTTAAAATATGTTAATAATCCAAAATTTTGAATATA